>JAWZYV010001421.1:0-18115 GCA_038373885.1 Cheiracanthium punctorium | reverse complement strand
ACCGGGGTTATCGCGATTCTACCGGGCCTGCTTGTGCACTACGATGAGTCATCCAAAGAGGCCTACGGATGCTCGCTTATTGGTTCCAGCAGTTAGATACGTCATCTAACCAATGAGGAAACGTCCGTAGGCCTCTCTCGGAATCACAAGCAGGCAAAGTAGAATCATGATGGCCCAGATAAAACTGTATACAGGGCGTCTCATTATGAATGCGACCAACTTCTACGGAGAGTAAATTACTCAAACGCGTATTATAATCGCATAGCTATGCAAAGTTGCAAACGTCATCTTCATGTACATTTTAATAATCATTTTGGAGGAAGTATTGGAGTGTTCGCATAATTTATTAACTCAGTTGCATAAGCAAGTGCTTGCCTCCTAGAATTTCATCTGCGAATGAAATAGAATTCCTGAACTACGAACTTCAGTTAAATGCTTTTCGTGAAAGATCCATCAACGGACTATGGTCGGAAAGATCACTGATGCCTCAATACTCCTTACAAAATAATTACTAACGTGAGAGCAATGTTTGCTGCCTAATGTTGCTGTCTTATGTAATCTTTAACCCATTTGTGCCTGGATATTTTTGCGACTTTCTTCGATTTTTACTGATAACAGAAATAATAGATAAATTTCTGATGTCAACTTCTTGAACAAGGGATGGTTTCTTTTAAAATCATTATGCATAAAAATAGAAATATCAACATCCTACTTGCTCATGTTAAAATATTTTGTAGCGTTGAGGCTCAATACTGATGAACAAAGGCTAGGAAAAATAAATAACGTTTTCGACTAATAGCGAAAATGCCGTACCAAAAAAGGGGCACTAGGCATAAATTGGTTAACTGGCCTACACTACCTACAAATTTTTCACACTGATAATGAGATACCCTTCATGCGTCCTGAATATAGTCTAGTTAAAGATGTGTGAATTTGATTTTTAGCTGCAACACCAAGAAAAGCAAAAAGAATTGTTTTGTTACAGAAAATAAATAGTCTGTAGAAGTCTCTGAATCCAAAAATCATCATAAATATTCATTTTGTGACCTAAAGAATCCAATATAGTTAGAATTTGGCCATCCACATTTTATTTTCTAGGGTGTCTTTTACTATTCATGAACAATTCATATTCTAAGAAGAATTTCATAGAATAGGTGTGTAGAAACTGATAAAACTGCTGTGACTGCTGTGACTGGTCTACATGTACATTTGATATTTTTCCCACATGGTTTCATATCCGGCTTCGTGAGTCAAAACAAGTTAGTCAAACTTGGTTTGGAGAAAGCGAAAAGGATTTAATTTGGTATTTAACACTGCATTTGCAAAAGCAAGTAATTAAAAAAAAATTAACGAAATATAACTTAAAATCTTGTAAAGTTTCAATGAATTTAAAAAAAACTAACTTATTTCTCAGATTTTTTTTTCACACTAGGGGCCAAGGGCCTTTCACTCGCTACGCTCGCTTTTCGTATGAGGCATTCGGCCCCTAATAAGGCTTATTCGCAAAAAAGACACAATTTCGACAAAACCCAAAGATTGGATCAGATAGAATGTTACCGAGCTACAGATTGCTTGGTTCTTGCATGCTCATTGGTGCATAAAAATTAAAACTTTACACTACAGTAGAACCCCCCCCCCACACAACACGGTAGGTATTTTGTAATATGAATCTGGGTTGTGCTGGGTCCTGAGCTGTACTCCACCTGGAGTGCGGAGTTAGCGAATAATCGCTGGAAAAAATATTTGCACTCTTCAGAAACACAATTATATTTAACATTGCCCTTCAAAAGTTATATTAATAGTTAGCTAAAGTGTAATAAAATCAGAACACCTGTTTCAGCTGTATTTTTAATTATGTAAAACCTGTTGTACACCTTGCGTATTTGCCACCCATGGCGATTTTTCATTATTCGGCGACTTGCGTATATGTATAGTTAATAATTAGCTCTTAGAAAACAGTACTTCATATATTTTCTTTGATAAAAACTAGGGAACAGCTAAGATAGCTTGCCACCCATGGCGACTTTTCATTATTTGGCGATTTACACATGCTTACTGCTCATTCAAGGTTCCCGGAAAACCGTCATACATATTTTCATATACATAATCTACAGATTGGCGTATTTAGCACCACGAATTATATCATTTCGCCGCGCTGGCAAATATCCAAAGTGTACTGTAACTGCTATAATGGCATAGTCAACGCCACCAATTATGTCTACTGGTAGCAAATGCTCCAGCTGAACCGAACCGGCTTTAAAATAATCTGCATTTTAATCATTTTCCATTTTCAAGATACTAGGTTCTAATATTTTGAAACTCGAAGTTTAGATTCACCGTGCTTGGAAAGATACCATTTTGCCAGATCATTCCTAATGGCAATATGGCGCTTTTAAAATCAGTTACAATTAGTTAATCTGTTTTGTAAAAACGAATAATTGCCAATTCTAAACTCCTGTTCTTTTGGCGAACTTACTATTTGAAAATTGTCAACTTTGTGAGCACACGTTGAGTTATTTATTTCATATACTTTTTAGTTTGTCGTAAAATGGGTGTAATTCTACTTTATGTTTGTCAATTTCACGCAATTCTACATACTTGGAATTCGCCAATGTCGAGTCCTGTTGGCATCTAAATTTTGTCCGTCACTCCACCTCTATTTGACTGCTCTGGCAGTACATATTTATTATCTGACCATTATGGTGTATGCTATGTGTAGTATGGAGCATGCTATGTGTGTATGGAGCATGCTATGGAGCATGTGTATGGAGCATACTATGTGTAGGCTTTACGTGCGGTGAACAAGAGGTTTAGGAGAAGATCTAACATTCCATTTTGCGTCGTGTTAACAGCAACAACTCAGATAAGACTCCTTCAAGCCATCTTAACTTCGTTTTGTTGAACATAGAAACTGTTACCAAATCCTTGGAGGGCAGGGGGGGCAGGAAAAGACTAAAAAAATTACTGCTTATTCGTTGTTCAACTTAAGCTAATGGGATTGCTTCTAGGAGCGGTAAGATGAGACTTAGCCAACAAACGTGGCGATACAGCGATACCAAAATACTCCAAAATTCAAGAAAATGGGCACACACATCCGCAGCGGTTAAGCATAAATTAAAGCATTAATTTAAAAAAACCAAATAAATAGGCGCAGAAATTTAAAAGGTTTCCAAATCTAGTCGATGAAGAATATTGCCAAGATCATTGTGTGAGAGACTGCTAGAGTCGTCAAAAATAACAGCCTCGCCGGAGGTTAGCAGCTGCAAAATGAAATTCCTTTTGTATAGAGAAAATGGACTATTGAATAAAATGGGCAAATATGCTGTTATAAATCACAAGAATCGAAATGTTTAGACCAGATGTGGGGGGGGGGGGGCGGCTGTATATAACATGCACCCCGCAAAATACAGGACAGGGGTTATATACAAGTGCCGAAAACCAATATGTGATGTTGGCATAGCATATTATCACCAGACCGTATTTTTAAAATGCTTATTTACAATGGTGTTTTTGGTTTGATTTAATTTTGGGGGCAAAACCGATTATCTACACGAGGGATCTACAAGGGTCCTAAACCATATTTACGCAAAGTTTCGGAGAAAACCACGGAAAACGAACGGATAGGTTGACAAACGCGACATGGGTTTGAACCACGCATCTTCCGTCTCGCCAGTTGAGAGGGCTATGCACTCGGCCATTGGTTGTGCAATGTGCATGATTGTTTCCGTTAACTTTGGAGTCATTCAACAGTTGTGGCCCCACCAACTGGGGGACATCGGACCATAAGGCCTTTTCTTTTTATTTTCATAACATTTAATGACCGGAATTTTTCTACAGCTGCTAGCGCACACTCTCTGTTCTTGAGAATAAGTTCCCCAATCCTTTAATGGAGAGACTCACGACAAGCTGCACTAATACAATGCATTATCATACTTTATTACATACCAGGTGTCCCAAAAATGACTGATGGATTTTTAAAGTCAAAAAAAAAAAAAAAAGACGGAATGCGATCTTATGCTTAGTAACTCAGGGAATTTTATCCCACCAAATTTCAAATTTAGTTAACATTTCTACCAAGTGATGGCGCTGCAGGCGATCTGTAATAGGTATAGTTAAAACGAAGTATTTCAGCTCACCATTCCGTAGCTCGTCGTCAAGATAATAGCGTGGGCTGTTGAGAATTGCAAGTCCGCTCTACCAAAATGGTTTTTTGCGTTGAACAGCAGGTATTTATTGTGTTAGAGTTCCACCGCCTGGAACACAGTTTTTTTTTTTTTTTTCAAACGAGGCGCAGTTTCCAAAGAAAATTTCATGTAAAAAACGGACCTTCAGACAACGCGGTAAATACTCTATTCCAAAAATTCGACCGGACGGGGAGCGTGAATGATGACCGTATTGGAAATGTCGGCCGGCCACGCCTTTCAGTGACAGAGTCGAATGCTGAAGCCGTACAGCAGGTTATCCAACAGCGGTCCCGGACTCCCGTATGCCGTGTTGCATCTTGTACTGGACTCCGAAGAATGATCACTCACCGTCTCATGCGCCACAGCCTTCGCATGTGCCTGTACAAAATCCAGACTCAACAACACCTCAGTCGAAATGCTATTAATACACGCTATAATTTCCCGAACGCCATGGTGCAACTAGTGGATGGCGGTGAATTCGATGTTGGCAGCATATGGTTCTCAGACGAAGCGTATTTTCCCCTCGATGGTTATGTCAACAAGCAGAACTCGCGAATTTGGGAAGTCGAAAATTCTCATATTGCTGAACCTTCATCCCTACATTCACCAAAAATAATGGTATGGACTGCGGTTTCCTCCAAAGGAATAATAGGGCCATATTTTCGAGAGCAACCGATAAATGATGTACGATATCTTGGGATTCTGGAAGAATTTGTGAGGATTCATACTACTTTGGAGGACTGTTCGAATGCCTCCAAGTTCATGCAAGATGGTACTCGTCCACATCGAACGTCTGCAGTATTTGATTTCTTGAACGAACATTTCAGTGAGCTGGTAATTGCCTTGGATTACGATATGCATACAGGAAGTGGCATAGCATGGCCTCCTTATTTTCCAGACTTGACGCCCTGCGACTTTTTTCTTGGGGGGTACCTGAAAGTTCTGGTATACCGCCAAACTGCACAAACAATTGCGGAGCTGAAGCAGCACATCTGTACTGCATGTGAGTCAATTCCAAGTGACATGTGTGAACGGATGTCTGGAAATTTTTGACTCAGACTGCGCCACATTGTTGCAGCAAATGAGGGTTACATTGAAAATGTCATTGATTAGATTTTTTCATCAGTCCTTGCAAAATTTTAATACCGGTTTTTATTTTTTCATAGTTTTCAGCGCCACCTGTGGGTGAAAATGTTAACTAAACTTGAGATTTGGTGGGATCCCTGATTTCCTAAGCATACGGCCTCAAACGATACATATCTATTGCATTCCGTTTTTTTTTTATTGATTTTCAAAATCTGTCAGTCATTTATGGGTCCTTTTGTCCATAGAGTCCTTTTGTCCATATAATATTGTATTTCACAAATATTTTTTATAGTTTTGTAAATTTTTGTTTGTCATGTCTCTGTTACCAAGTTTGTCATATTTTTTTATATTATTCATATTTTTCGATATTTTTGTCACCCAAAAATTTACAAAATAATTTTTTTTATTTTTTGTGAATTTTTGTTTGCCTTGTCTGTTGTTACCAAGTTACTATAAGAGACATGGCATTTCAAAGAAAAAATTCATGAGTTTAAATAATTCCACAGTAATATGAAAAGAGACATTAATTTAGACTAAAAAACTAATTAGCTGAATTAATAAGTTGAATTAACAAAGAAATAAATATATTTATACAATAGTTACGGTTACAGACAGGATACGCAATAAAAATATTTATCGCAAGTAGGCTTTTGCTTTTTCAGTCAAATACCAAAATCTCAAGATGTCTGCTTACATTTCTTTTTTGGCCACATTATAATGGTAAACAGGTGTAGCTGTTCTCGAATTTCAATTTTGTTGGTTAAAAAGTTGAAAATAATGTATGGTAACAGATATTAACATCATTGTCCTGACAGCTATATTTAATAATCAAAAGTCTCTTATTTTTATTAGAACGTTATAAAACCTTTTTATAGAATGATTTAAACTCTATTTCATAATTTTAAAGCATATCAGAGCAGAAATTTTAGTTTTGGGGCAGTAATTCTTCATAGAACTATTTACGTTTTATGATTCGGACAGCTATTTTTCGGTGTCTTTTCGACTCATTTCTTTTTCTTTTAATTTATTAAGTATTATGTATTTTAATCTATTGTTTCCGTACTGTAAACTGTCTCATAAAGGCGTGATAAAAAGAAAAATCATTTAAATTTCTTATATCTGGTGGGAAAAAAATATTTTACAGTGGACAGCAAATGACACTAAATTTTGAAAATGGCCCACATGTAAACATACGTTGAGTCAACGTAGCTTGTCAAAGTAAATTTAAAAATGGTCAAAGTCAATTTTTTCGTCAAAATCTTAACCTTTTGAGCCCGGCTACATGGCCTTAAATATATACTTTGGGTCAGGCAAGATATTTTGCAAAAATTATATTTTTCACCTCCTTCCCAGACAGCACATAAGCTTAAATCAAGCTTGACATTTCTTTGAATTTGACGTATTAGTACAAGCTTGACAGTTCAATTCATTTTATGCTTGCAGCAAGCTTGGAGATTACAATGAAATGAGTCAGCAAATATGTTTCCGCCGACTTTAAGTTATTTGAACTGTCAAGCTTGAATACAGCTTGATCACTGCTTGATTTGGAAAGCCACATAATAAATAATTTGTCATCAATCATAAATGTGCTTGACCATATAATTAAGAAAAAAGATTCTACATTTCCAAATATTGGAATTCTTCAAAATAAAATACAAATATATTACAAAATGGATTACATAAGACAATTCTAAAATGCAGATGTGTTTTGATGTGTATGAAAAAATAGATTTTGAACGTTTTTAGATGGCTTACATTCTAAAAAATACCCGTTAATTTTATGGTAAAAACTACTGTAAAACACGACAGTATTCTACCGTATGCCGTTTAAAGGTAAGGGCAGTAAAATTAAGTACATAGCAAGTTACTAAGCATGCGCATCCCAATATAACAGTAATAAATAAAGAAAACCGTTATTTTTAACTCATGCCCTTCGAATGAATATTCTAGACGTACTATATTCTTGCTGTCTTGTATACCAGAGCATTCGTTAATTTCTCAATTTGTTGCAATCTGGCGTATGACTCTCATATAATGCTGTTCAAATTACAAAAACGGAATTTTGAGAATAGCGTGGTCAGTGAAAAAATCTCACGAACTATTTTTTTGAAATTTTCCGCTTATAGAAATCTACCCTCTCTCCGCATCTACGCCAGTAGCACAGCAGTTTTAGACAATATCGCCGATATTTGCCACCCTCGTCAGACGTCGGCGAAAATCAGTCGTTTCTCTCGATATTGGCCAATATTGCCCAACATGAGTGTTGCGATATTGAAAGTTTTTAAACGTGTGGTGCTTTTAAGTTTATATTATGCTTATGTCCCTATTAGTAGAGTCTATAAATCACATGGAACATTATTTTAATTTTGATTGATCCCATGGAAAAATAAAAGAAACAAATCGGCATCGGCCACTGATCCATCTCGCCAGAAAACGGCACCAAAAACAGTCACTTGAAACTTTAGTCATATCAGCGCAAGTCTGGTTGGCTGAGTGGTTAGGATGCTGGCTTCTTAAACCTTAGGTACCGAGTTCGATCGCAGACACTTGATGGAAACATATTAAAATAACTTAAAATTTCAGCGTAGAGGGGGAAAATGCGTGGAAAAATAAAATATGTTCCATGAAAAAATAAAAGATGTAGATCGGCATCGGGTGATACTGATTAATCTCTTCAAAAAAACGGCGTGACAACCATAACAATCACTTCAAACTTTAGTCAGTTTTCCTCGAGTCAGATTTGCATGGTGGATATAGTGCGCTTGTATCCCACACCTTAGGTCCCGAGATCGATCCCACTCGCGGACGGTAGACGGAAGCAGATTCAAAATAACTTGAGGTTTCACCGTAGAGGGGAAAATAAAATATGTAGGGCGAGTTCACTAAACGGTGCCTAATGTATTAAAAATTTTTAGAGGAAAATTAGGAAAATTTTTTAGAGTGTAGTAAGTTTGAATCAAGCTTGCTATGTCAAGCTTAATGCGTTGGGCAAGTGTAAACTTGAACACTTGATGTTGACTTGCATTAAGCTTACACGCTTGAAATATCAAGCTTAATGCAAGTTTATTGGATTGATAAATCAAGCTTACTGCAGAATGGATGTAAATTTTCTGTGCTCTCTGAGTCGTTGATGTGATCTTTTGTAAACTTACCTTTTCGTTTATCGATCTCTATTCTTATCTGTAGAAACTGTAGTATTTCCCCTTTTTTCCGAACAATAGATAACTCCCGTGAGAGAAATGTACTGTGGAAAGGGGGGAAGTGAACTTCTGGGACAGTTGTAGTCCCGCAAGCCGGCTGTCTAAACCACTCCACGGGTCAACTGCTGTCCCTGTCATTTAATATGAAATCTAGATTTTATATGTGAAATCGACTTAAGAAAGTTGGCTTCTACTCTAACCTGGCAGAGAAAAATACGTGGACTGTTATAAACGAGCTACTGGCCGTTAGTGCCTGTGAATTTTGTACAGCTGATTCTTCGACTAAGTTCTAGAAGGAATAAAGTTGTGTTCCATCCTGATAAGTGGACTCTTTACTAGAACTTTCTACATAAACTGGACTTTAGAACAACGAACACAGGAAACAAGCCGAGTTTTCCCGCAACACAATATCATCAGTTAAAATTATGCTCATCTTCAGTTCAGTAGTCTTCGTTTTCATGATTTGTAATCTATGGTCAATTTTCTGATTTCTTCTTTATAATCTAACTTATTCCATGGCTGCCTCCGATCTCATGTTGAGGCTGCCCGAAAACCCGTTTTTCCTACTAAACTTCATAGACGGGCAAAGTTTCGCCTCTTCGCCTCTGCACAGTAAAAAAAAATCAGAAACGTTACATACTTATAGCAGAAAGGTTTCCGAAAGTATAGCGTAACCTACCGATACTTTACTCGAACTCACGATTTCGGAAACATAACCCACATTTCGGGGTAAAGTATTTACGGGGAACGGAAATCTTTATTTGGGACTTCGCGCGTATGCGCCAAGTGCCAAGAGGCAGAGGGATAAGAGTGAAAGCGTCTTCCCTAATAGCACAGATGGTCACAAAAGAGTCGCTGTGACGTCACAGAGGGTCACAATTGTCACAGGACTGTCACATTGTAACTTGCAAGGCCCGATTATGACCAACAGGGGCCCCGGGCATTGATGAATTTGGGGGTCCCCATCTGTAAAATTTGTTTTCTTTTTCATAAAATTTTGACATATAAAAGAATATTTCAGAACAACATTTGAAACTGGGGGCCCTGGGCAAAGTCCCGATTTGCCCATGCGATAATAAGGGTCTGGTAACTTGTGAGTGATGTAACTCCAGTGTGTGGTCACTGTGAAGTTTATTTGTGACCAGTCACCAGGTGACGTGGCCGGATGAATACTTAAATAAAACAGCACATTTTCTCCTGAAAATAATTTTTGTGGAAAAAAAAAGATTTAAGATTTTGAATTTATATTTACTAATTATGGTATTTGCCCTCCATTCATATAAAATACTCCAAAAAATTTTTAAGTTTACAAAACAAGCCATGCCAGAATTAACTTTTGCAGCAGTCAGTTTAACTTTAAGCAAATTCCGGCAAGAAAATCATAGCGTCGAGGTAAAGTGCTCTCCTATTAACACGTCTGATCAGGACTCGATTCTGATAGCTGGTCATTTGCGCTCCTTCCGTTAGAGGTTGGTGCTGCCATCTAGTGGATATTACTCTAAGCGCTTCATCTAGTGCATGTTACTTTTTCTGAAAAACTGAGAAAGGTTACTCGTTAATTCGGAAACCTTTGTGAAATACACGGAAAGGTTACTCCATATTTTTCCGAAATATGCAGAAACGTTTCTAAATACTTTACCCGCATGGTTCGGAAACGTTTCCGCAATTTTAAACTACAAGAGCTGCCCCATTTTTTGGGTAACGTTTCCGAATTTTTTTTTTTATTGTGTGCCGCACTAAACTTTCTGATTTGGAAAAAAAAAAAAAAACACCGTATGTTTCGTCGAAATTGGCCTTCATCATCGGTAAGCACACTAACAGGGAAACTTCCCCGAAGCTCACTAACCAAATGTAACAAATTTAATGCAGTCATAAGTACACAGTAAAAGAAACCTAATGTGTAAAAATTAGCTGCTATCTCCACAAATTAAAGCTAAAATTAATGAATAAAAATGAGTATGAGCTGACAGAATAGAACCTTTATCGCCACTTGGCACTTTCTATTTTCCTTTATAAATATTTTTTACAAAAAGATGGTTATTTAATAAGCATTTTAAATAAGCACT
Organism: Cheiracanthium punctorium; assembly: GCA_038373885.1. Classification (NCBI taxonomy): domain Eukaryota; kingdom Metazoa; phylum Arthropoda; class Arachnida; order Araneae; family Cheiracanthiidae; genus Cheiracanthium; species Cheiracanthium punctorium. The sequence goes on along the minus strand of JAWZYV010001421.1, from coordinate 7,579 downwards.
GTCAGGATTCATCTATAACATTCACTGGATATCCCGCGGAACATATGGTGGAAAAAAATCAAGCTCATAACTAGTTCTGTTTTGGGGAGGGGGATGGAGGGAGTTGGATGAAAACATTTTTTAAACATAAATTCTATGCATGCATAAGAGCTTGAACGTAGCTTTTTCGAAGAAACTAAGCTTTTTAGCGAAATAAGAGTTGAGATAAACAATGGTTTTAAAAATTTATAGGGTAATTATTTTTTGGGGGAGGGGAGGATGTTCACCATATAATACCCCCCCCCCCCGTTTGATTCGGCCCTGAAAGAAATATATTATTAAATGCATGATTATGAAACTAAAAATCGCAAAAATAAAATGTGACATAAATTGTTTTTTTAAGCAAGTAAAATTGTGACGTTTTACAAAAACTGTCATATGAATTGTTGTTTTTTAATCTATATATGCATAACACAAATGAGGGACGATAAAAAAATGTACAAAATAAATATGTGCTTTGCACCAACTGCAAACAGAAAATGGATCAGTAGAACTGCAATTAGGTGACTCTCAAGTTGCTGGCCCTTTTGTACGAAAAGTAAACTGTACTGGATTGACAAAATGTCCTGGATGCAAGTGAGTGTAGGAACAAGCTACCATGAATATTTCCCCATATTTCTATAACTGGGCGAACTTAATTGGTTATGTATTATAGATTGCAATTTAAATATGTTATCACGCTTAAATGAATTTACTTGATTTTGTTTCATTAATACAATGTCAGAAAACTATCGCACATAATTTTTCCATACGCGGAAACCGTATCTATCTAAAGGTTGGGCAAAAGGGGTAATATTTGGTGGCATATAAAGTATACGTGGATATAAAGAATAGAAATTTTAGGATTAAAATAAATGCTTCTCTTATGAGTAAACTGGATTTGCAGCTTGCAATGTGTTAACACAAATAAAAGGAAATTACTTTCTGCTGTGACTTTCAGAATTAAAATAAAAAGGTTAGAGAATTTCAGCTTAACTAATAGAAAACAAGATTAAGCTACTTGCGATTCCTGTACGTTGAAATATAACGCGGTATAGCAAGCACTGTACTGTTATAAATACTTCGAGTACGTACTCCCGTGAGCGTTTTATCTTTTCGACCAATTAGCTCTGTCGCCAAATACTAGCCAAAGGGTTACAATTGGCGCGATTTTAACCAACCTTTAACCTTTAATTTCTCAAATTCTATAAGGAGATAGCAGCTAATTTTCACACAGTAGGTTCCTTTTAGTGTGTACATCAGATTGTGTTAAACTCGTTCCATTTGGTGAGTGAGCTTCGGGGAGGTTTCCTTGTAAGTGATGACTCACACAAAAACTAATTTAGTGAATTTGAAATAAAATTAATTATCTTTAAGTTATTTTTAAAAAAAGCTGCTTTTCATTAAGGAACACGGATTGTTATTTTCCAGTAGGATAAAATTAATTCCACCCTCCCCCCCCCCTTTATTTTTCCATACCTCACGTAAGCATTTCTAATGCTTCTGATGTAATGAAACTTTATGACGTACGAGAGAGGAGGAAAAACATGTATTATAACATATCAGTCCACTGGAAGTGTAGTGTCCCGCAGTAGTCTGGGCGCTAAACTCCGTTCCCATTAGAACACGGCAAGTGAAGCAGAACCCGGCGTGGCCAGTGCTTGGGAGGGTCAACTTCCTCCTGGCTCGACTCCTGTGGGACCGTGTACGCTAGTGGGAGCTGGCGCACGTAAAATCTGTCGCGGGTCCAATGTCCTCCAAGTTGTTGATACCTCTGGGGGTGCCGATTTCATGGGGTTGGTCCCTCCTCTGGAACTGGTTCTAAATTGTGGGAGGAAGTAGGGTTGTCAGGTGGGAGGAAGTTTGCGGTTGTCAGGAGCATCAGAAACAACAACAGAAGTGTAGTGATCGGAAAAAAATATGCCAACAGAGCATCATTTAGGCGAAAGCAGAGGTAGACGTTAAAATACTGTTACGAATTTTCGGGGCAAACCGCTGCTCTGGGGCTTAAAATCGTTTAAAATTCGTATTCTACGCTTCAAATACATAAATCTTGCTTTTTGTTGCATCAAAATCGGCCAATTACAACCGGAGATACGGAAGTTTCAGTTTGCCATTGTTTTTCAATGGAGGTTCTAGAAATCTCGAGAAATATCAGTCCTAGGGCTTCGATCTCTTCCCATTTGAGGACTTATTTTTGGCGCCAAATTTGGCGACTTTTTGGTCATTTGGTGCGATTTTCCCAATGGGGCCTGGAACTTGTTTTTCCTGCATTAAAAATGCATAATAACCTAACATTTCTCTTCTACGACGTAATCAGAAGTCCCGCTTTATCTGGAAGCTTCGAGGAATATACTTTTCTAGAAACTGCTCGCAGCTTCTGCCTCCTCTATAAATTCCACCAGCGCGCTGCCCCGACAGTTCAATGCGAGTTGAACGTTCATTGTGTGAAGAGCTCTCAGTACGCTTGCTTTGTGAATTGATAGTGCTATAGAAGCTGTGTTTTAGCTTGCTTTATGAAGAAGTTTTTAAAGTGCTGTGTGTAAATTCTTCATTGCTGTGTCTTGAGGGATTGTGTACGATATCCCTTGAATATTTCCACTGAATTTTTGCCTGTGAAAGTGACTTATTTTGTGTGAGAAATACAGCATTTGTGAGAGCTTCTGATCCAAGCGGATTATTAAAAGCACGTTACTGCTAGATTGTGCTTGTGAATTGTGCACAGCTGATTGTTCTACGAAGTTCTAGAAGCAATAAAGTTTGTGTTCCATACTGACAAGTAACTTTTTACTTGAACTTTTTACAAAAACTGGACTTAAGAACGACGAACCCCCCCCCCCCGGAAACAAGAAGACTAGTTCCGTAACATTTGGTGTCAGAATCGGGATTCTAAAGAAAGACTTTAATTTTCCAGTTTATGGTTTTGACTAGACGAAAAATGGAAGAACAACTTCAAAAACTCATGGAGATGATGAAGGAGATGAAGTCCGGACAAGACGAGATGAAAGACGAGATGAAAGCCGGGAAAGCAGATTTGGAGAAGAAAATTGAAGCCGGACAAGAAGAAAGAAAATTGGGATTGGAGAAAATGGAGACTGCTTTGGGAAAATTAGAGAAATTCGAAAAGAGTGTGCAGGAAAATCAAGAGATAATGGAGAAAATAATGTCACTCATAGAAGAAACTCAAACGAAATATGAACAAAGAATTGAAGGAAAAATAGAAGAAAATGTTAAAGAATTGCAGCAAGATATTTGCAGAATGCGGGAAGAATTTAAGAATAAAATTGAGGAGAAACTAGACTGGAAAGAAAATATAGTTTCGAAAATACATGAAGAATGTGAAGCTAAAATTGAAGAAAAATTGGACTCTCTCGTAAAGCTGGGAAAGTTACCCGAAAACATCAGGTTATCTTCACACCGCCCAGCACTGAAACTTACTCCCTATGACGGAAAGACTCCCTGGGAAGCTTACAAGACCCAATTTTCGATCGTCGCCAGAGCCAATGGTTGGAGCGAGTCCGAGAAAGCTAATCAACTGGCCGGTTCCCTTAACGGAGATGCAATTAATGTATTGCAAACTATCGGAGCGACGAAGATTAGGAGATTTTGACGCCCTTGCCAGTGCCTTGGAGATGAAATTCGGAGAGAAGTGCCAGAAAGAATATAGTAGAATCCAACTTAAGTCAAGAATGCAGAGATCTGGCGAGACCCTTCAAGAGCTGGCTTCGGACATAGATAGGCTGTGTCATCTAGCCTATGGCAGTTATCCTGATAACGTTCGAGAAGAAGTTGGAGTGCAACATTTTATTGAAAGCCTCTTGGACTCTGAAATTCAGAAAGCATTGATCTTGGCGGATTATAAAGATCTCAGGTCTGCTCTCGTATTCGCCATGAAGCTAGAGGCAGCTCAGCTGGCCGTAAGAAAAGAGCGGCATAATGTTAGAGCTGTATCATTCCAGGAGCCTACGGATGGAGAAATGGAGAGATTAGAGAATAAATTAAAGACCCTGGAAAATATGGTGGAACGACAAGAACAGTGAGAGCCAAGAAAAGTGAAATGTTAGAGGTGCAAAAGCGAGGGGCATTTACGAAAATACTGTGACGCACAAAAGAACTCTCGTCGTAAAGATCGCAGTTATCAATGCACCAGAGAAGCCCATGACGGAAGACAGAAAAGAGACGACTTTCAGCAACAGAGGCTGAGGGATATTCAAAAGCTTCGTTTGAAAGTCTTGCAGATTTCCTCAGTAAATGGCGGCAGTAATGGACTCTTCGTTCTAGGATACGTAAATAGTTCCCCATGCCACATGGTGATTGATACTGGAGCGAACGTAACCATCATAAGGACGGATCTGGCCAAGAAATTAAATTTGAAGATTATCTGGACACCGCCCTCGCTGACCCTCCAGACTGTGACAGGTGACAATATCGAAGTGAGCGGAAAAGCGCAAGTAGAAATCACGTTTGGAAATGTCAGATACGACCATGTGGTATATGTCGCCAATATTACAGGCTCTTTTATTCTCGGACTGGACTTTTTAAAATCACACAAATTTAACTTGGACTTTAAGAATAATGAGCTTCGTTCAGACTCAGAAGAAATAGCTGCGTTCGATATTAAAAACGAAACTATTTTACCTGTTCAGAAAATAATAGCCCAGACTGATATTACTCTACCTCCCAGAACTGATTCAATAATTTCTGGAAAAGTAAAAGAAAGCAATAAGTTCCGTTTTGGATTAATCGAACACCCAAACCATAGTGATTCCGTCAGAGGAGTACTTGTGGGAGCAACACTTGTGGACTTGTCGAGAACAGAAATTCCAGTTAGAGTAGCAAATGTGACGGACAAGTCGAAGGTGATAAAGAAAAATGAAGTGTTGGCTACATGCACTCCTGTTACCTGCATTCATAAGAACATTAGCTAAACGACAGTTAAATCATCTGAGTGCCTGGAATTATTAGAAGTGAGGCGCGAACTGAGTGCGAAGGAATTATTACACGACGTGGAGTTAACGGCAGAACAGAGAAGGGCTGCGGACAAAGTGATAAGTGAATTTGAAGACCTCTTCTCTCGTACTTCCGGTGACTTTGGTCGTACAAGCTTAACTCAACATAGAATAGACACAGGCAGCCATTCTCCCATCAAGCAACATCCTAGGTGGCTGCCGTTTGCTAATCAAGAGGAGGTGGGCAGACGTTTAGAAGAGATGCAGCGTGATGACGTCATCGAGCCATCGACTAGTCCCTGGGCAAGGCCGATTATTTTGGTCCGGAAGAAGGATGGTTCCACCCGGTTCTGCGTTGACTACAGACGTCTGAATGACATTATCAAGAAAGACAGCTACCCTCTTCCCAGGATTAACGACACTTTGGACCCTTTATCGGGAAATGAATGGTTCTCCACTCTGGATCTCAAGAGTGGCTACTGTCAAGTAGAAATTCATCCCGAAGACCGTGAAAAGACTGCGTTCACCACGGGACGAGGATTGTGGCAGTTCAAAGTTAAGCCTTTTGGACTCTGCAACGCACCGGCTACATTCGAGCGTCTAATGGCGATAGTGTTGAGAGGACTTTCCTACGAAACATGTCTCGTTTATTTGGACGATATCATCATCGTCGGAATGACTTTCGAAGAGCATCTCGAGAACATCCGAAAGGTGCTTTAGAAATTAAAAGAGGCAAACTTGAAACTAAGTCCATCGAAGTGCAACTTGTTTCGTCGGGAAGTACGTAACCTCGGGCACATAATATCCGCCCACGGAGTCCGAAGCGATCCCGAAAAGACGTCCGCAGTCAAGAACTGGAGTCGTCCGAGGAATATCCATGACTTACGAAGTTTTCTCGGTCTGTGTACTTACTATCGAAAATTCGTGAAGGGTTTTTCTCAAATTACAAGACCACTTCATCAATTGACCGAGACTGGACAAAAATTTCTAGGGACTTCAGAATGTGAGGATGCATTCAACGAACTGAAGACGGCCCTAACATTTTCGCCGATCTTGTCGTATCCTCACCCTGTCAAGCCATTTATCCTGGACACAGACGCAAGTAAGGAGAGTGTTGGAGCAGTTTTGTCCCAGTAGATAGATGGCCAAGAACATGTGATTGCTTACTGGAGCAAGTGCCTTTCGAAGGCAGAACGTAACTATTATGTTACGAGAAAGGAACGTCTTGCTATCGTTAAGGCCGTGGAGCACTTCCATCATTACCTGTACGGCCGAAAGTTCCTGCTCCGAACGGACCATGCCTCTTTAACCTGGCTTCTAAATTTCAAGAATCCAGAGGGCCAGATAGCCAGGTGGATACAGAGATTACAAGAACATGACATCGAGATACGTCATTGGAAAGGAGCATCTCATAGAAATGCAGACGCTTTGTCGAGAAGGCGTTGCATAGACAGTTGTCGCTATTGCTCCAGGGCGGAGAAAAATTACCATCTGAAACATCCCGTTGTCCGCCAAGTTACATCATCGACACCATCTCAAGATCCCTGGAGTGACGAAAATGTTCCAATTAGCAGATAGAGACATTAAACCAATTATGGAAGTTATGGAAAAATCCGGCGATAAGCCCAGCTGGCAAGAAATATCATCTTGCAGTCCGGCAACAAAGAAGTACTGGGCTTTATGGGATTCGCTTCGCCTGAGAAATGGAGTCCTGTATCGTAAATGGGATTCGGACGACGGCAAGATGCTCCGATGGCAGTTAGTACTCCCTCGTTCGACGATTCCGAAGGTTCTAGAACTTCATAATAGTTTAACTGGAGGCCATTTTGGCCTAATGAAGACCCTGCAGAATGTTCGCGAGCGCTTCTTCTGGGCTAGGGCTGGAGGCGATGTCGAAAAGTGGTGTCAAGCTTGTGACGCCTGTGCCGCCCGTAAAGGCCCAAAGAAACGAAGCCGTGGAAAACTGCATCGTTATAACGTAGGAGCGCCTTTTGAGAGAATTGCCCTCGACATCTTGGGACCTCTTCCGCGAGCTTCGGATGGCAACAAATACATCCTAGTTGTCATTGACTACTTCTCTAAATGGCCCAAAGCGTTTCCTATTCCCGATCAAGAAGCTACGACCGTAGCAGAGGTACTGGTGCAAGAATGGATTTCCAGATATGGAACCCCTCTGCAACTTCATTCCGACCGAGGAACGAACTTTACCTCTGCAGTCTTTAAAGGACTATGCCAACTTCTCGGAATGGACAAAACCCAGACTACGCCTTTACACCCACAATCCGACGGCATGGGGGAGAGGTTCAATCGCACAATTTTGAACAACCTCTCGCTCCTGGTATCTAGGAATCAAGAGGACTAAAACAAGAAACTCCCCTCTTCCCGCTGGCCTGTAGGAGTGCCGTCCATGAGACTACCGGCTTCACACCTTCCCATATGCTGTTTGGCAGAGATCTTCGTCTACCCGCCGATCTAGTGTTCGGCCGCCCTCCAGATGCGCCTTCATCGCCAGAGTACGTGGAAAATCTTCGGGCACGGTTAGAAGACGTGCATCATTTTGCTCGGGAGCGGATCAACCTGAACACGGAGAAGATGAAGAATCGCTACGACAC
>JAWZYV010001420.1:0-17811 GCA_038373885.1 Cheiracanthium punctorium | reverse complement strand
CGAGACGAGACACACATTTTTAACATTACGATATAGGGATTTTTGCGAGACAAAGCTTTTAGGCTATTTTGCGAGACGCGAGACTCCTATTTTTCGTCTCGCGTCCATCCCTATAGATGTATGCAGCTGACTTTCCGTTACACAATACGAAGAAATTTTGTTTGGAAGGGACGCGCGATAGGTCTACGTATGGGAAAATCCCTCAACGCTCAGGTCTAAGCCCCCGCTCATTTATTTTGAAAAGTCGAATTATTTTGCCCTTTGGTTGAGGGTAAAATGATCCTTTGGATAATTTTTCAAACTTCTATCTTATTATTACTCAATGTGCTCTTAGAATATTACAATACACTAGAGTCTCGCTTATCCGAAATTCCGTATTATTCCACATCGGACGAAGCGACGGCATTAGGGATGGACGCGAGACGTAAAATCAGGCCGTCTCTGTTAAGCTTAACTCTTAAACGCGCAGTGTTCCCGCTCTGGGAACACCAAACTCTGACGTTTTGACTGTCGTCAGTCAGGAAGAAAAGATTTGATTTCTATAAAAATAGTGGCGGATGACATAGCTCCACGAGAATCCCTTACTTTTTAGCATGTCATTTCCCGTCAAAAAATGGTCACGATTATTTTTAACAGCACTGACATCTGCTGGAAAATGGAAGAATGCGAGAACAGTTGGATAGATTGCTCAATGCTGAAAAAAAGGGCAGCCGTTGCCATCGCTCGACTTAACGACCAGCAAGATGGCGGACGATCGAAACGTTCATCGCGTGCCACAGATCCAGAGACCCTTTTTTGACGCAGCTTGTCGTCAAAAAAGGGTCTCTCGATCTGTGTCACGCGATGAGCGTTTCGATCGTCCGCCATCTTGCTGGTAGTTAAGTCGAGCGTTTTTTTCAGCATTGGGAAAGGGTTGCTCCTCGAAATGTTAAAAAGGCTACAGGAATTGTCATAAAATGATGCTGCAAAGATGGCGAGATTTGTCAACGAAGAACGGCACTCATCAGGAAAACAGACTACCATACAAAATTTCTTTAAATCCTCACAGGACTGAACTCGAAGTGTAACATATGGCACTCGTAAATTCAGACAATAGAATTATTCTGTAGCTGCAAGTTAATTTTTTAAATTGTTCTCTTGTGCTTATAGAGCACGATTATGATTGCAAGATAGCAATGTGCAAGATAACATAAGTATGTATGTATTACGTTCCAAAATACAATGTAGCTTAATGTTTAAGAAACTCTTTCCTGATTCTTCCCTATTCTCCGACATTGTGCCGGGCCCCTTTATGCCGGATAAGCGAGAGTCTACTCCATATTTTATGATGCAAAATATTTTTAAATGTGATAGAAAAGGGGATGGACCTGTCCTGTAAACGGTGTAGTTCTAAAAAATCATTTGTCAATCAATCATTAAAAAATCATCATACACCTGTATCAGTTCCAGAAAAAATTCTTAAAAATTGAAAATTTAGAAAGGTATGTGACTCTTATAATTTTTGCTATACAGTTCCATGTTGAAGAATATTTTGCGAAAGTTCTGTAAAAAGTTTCATTTATTAAGGTGGGTAGTAGACCTCAGAAAGAATAAACCTGAATTTTTTCGAGCCCCTGGCCCAGTTACTTTATTTTAATTTGTGTACCTAGACCGTGAGGGAGATTTTGATTTTTCGAACTGAGAAATATTCCACGCTAACCGAAATCGGATAAGTTACGAAATAGTTTTGACCATGACGTAATTTTTGCGTCAGAGATTATTAATTTTAATTGGTATTGAAAGCGATTTATTGAACTCGTGAAAAAAAGAAAGTCCTCTCATGTTATTTCGCTCGTTACACAATTTTTTCGTGTAAACGTATTAAACTTACAAACCACATTTACGCCATTTACGCTTTGTTGTTTACCTACCACGAGGACGAAATAAATGCACTCTTGTTGGACAGCTGTTTTCTGAATTAAGTGTTTAATCCGTTTTCACTGGTAAATAAAAAATTAAAAAAATGTTTTGCGGACTGGGGTTAAAAAATGATTCAATCACTTTTTTATTTTGTCTGCTCCAGCGAGTCTAGGTGAGACAACAGTTAGCACTGTATGGCCGTTACTTTATTTTCATGCATCCTGGAACTGTAAGCGGCGATTGCACTTCCGCTCAGAGAGCCGCTTTCTGCTCCACTTTAACCCTTAGTGATCCCGCTCTGGGAACACAAAACTCTGACGTTTTGACTGTTGCCAGTTACGAAGAATAGATTGGATTTCTATAAAAATAGTGGTGGGTGACAGAGCTCCACGAGAATCCTTTACTTTTTAGCATGTCCTTTCCCGTCAAAAAATTGTCACGATTATTTTTAACAGCACTGGCATCTGCTGAAAAATGGAAGAACGCGAGAACAGCTGGATAGATTGCCCAACTCTGAAAAAAGGGCATCCGTTGCCATCGCTCGGCTTAACGACCAGCAAGATGGCGGACGATCGAAACGTTCATCGTGTGCCACAGATCTAGAGACCCTTTTTTTACGCAGCTGGCTGTGCCCGGCACAGCCAGCTGTCGTCAAGTGTTAAATACAAGTTTATAAAAAATAATAAAATAAATGGTTGGAATCAAAATAATTCTCTATATATTATTCCTAAATGATTCTAGTGTCCAACACATGTAGCATGAGTTACCAAAACAGGGTTATGTTATCCTTGCAAATGTAGTAAACTTGTCATTGGCTTTAAAATTTAATGTTCTCTTCAGTTTTTAGCCGTTTTTAATTACAGGAAAAGTTTTTAAAAAGGTAGTCCCCAGTTTTGTTGTGTTATTTGCATAAAACTATTGCAACATGACTTACCACATAATAACTCATGCTACACTTAGGAAGTGAATTCGGTTGTTATTTGCATAAATATCATATATTTAAGTTACGTTACAGTAATTGATCATTTAACAGAGAAATAGGTCGATTGTTAGTATGGTTACCCTATTTGGATACATTTATGGGATATTTTTTTTACTCTCACAAATCTGAGTTTAAAACGTTTAAAAGCTCACGCAGAAAAAAAAAAATGACGATGTTCACTAAGTAAAATTCATGGATTGAAATTTTTAAAATGCGGCTCATAGCTGCAAAAAATCATAGTTAAATATACACGATTTAGCCAATTGTACAATTCATCCGAAGAGAAATAACCACATAACAAAAGTTTACCCACATTTTCTTAAGTTTGCCATTATGCTCTTAAGAAAGAAGAGCAAGGATAGAAATATTTTTAGACCAGATGAAAATGATGTATTCTACGTCATGTTTCACCACATTACTCAAATTTTACGGAATGCAACCTTGAAACAGACTTTGGGGTCCCTCGGCTGGAGATTGAAAAGGGGTCCTTTACTGGGGAATTTAGAGGGAATAGAATATTAGAATATGTAATATTTGAAAATTAGACTTATCGTGCTGAAAAACCACATTTAACTGTCTGAATTTTTGCCTGTGGAAGTGTTTTATTGAGTGCGAGAAATACAGCATTCGTGAAAGCTTCTGTGCTAAGCGGACTGTAATCATCACGTTACGAGCTGTTTGTGCTTGTGAATTTTGTACAGCTGATGGTTCGAAGACGTTCTAGAAGCAATAAAGTTCATTTTCCATCCTGACAAGCGGACACTTTACTAGAACTTTCTACACCCACTGGACTTTAGAACGACGAACCCAGGATACAAGCAGGGTTTTCAGTAACAATACAAACTCTCAATACAGATTATAGACTTAAGAAGTGGAGATTTTAGCAGAAATACAACTTTTACTTTTCCGCCCATATTTCAATGTCTTTTTTTGCCAGCTTGAGTTTCCAAGCAATTTTAATTAATGTTTCAAAAAATTAATTAGTTTTAAGATTTTTAATGATTTACGGGAAAAAGTAAACAATATGTAATCAGCATGTTGAAAAAATATAAATTCATTGCAATATAAATTCATTCAATTCTATTACAATATGTTTGAAAATACAATTTAAAAAAAAACATGTAGCATGAGTTATCGTTTAATCACTCCTCCGTATTTTTTTATTTGAGGTCGAATCGTTTTCATTACGGCAGTATTTCCAAAGCTGGTGGGGCGCGCTCCGTAAGGGGGTCGCAGAGCGTTTGCAGGGGAGGGGGCGAGAGAAACAGGCAAGGGGCCAGTAATAATGCGTTTTTAAAAATCTTACTTATTTTTAATCTAAAACAAATCTGTTTCAATTATATTTCAGCATCAAAATGTTCATTCAAACTTTACCGGTTACATTATTTTGTAGAAAAGGCTACGAAACGTTCGTTGTTGAAGAATAAAAACTAAATTTAAGCTGAGAAATGTAATGAGGGGAGGAGGGGGACCGTAAGTTAGCCCTTGTTGGGGAGGGGGGGGTGTCGACTTTAAAAGGTTGGGAACCGTTGCATTGTGGTACAATCCATACTGAAAATCCTGACGGATGTCCATTGCTGATCTCACTGCGAATCCCACATTTTAATTTTTTTTCTGCATGCAGATGCGGAATAAGGCATTCTGATGGCGGGGGTTTATTTACGAGATTTTCGTGCTCAGCTGCGAGCAAGACCCAGGGTATCGAGAAGATTGGGGGGGGGGGAGAGGCGAAAGGTCTCGTGAAGAGTTTCCTTTCTTTCTTTTTTTTTAAATAATTCCATAGAAAATTCTTATATTTTTATTACAAAAAAAGGAAGGCAAACGAGCTAATGCAAAAATGATTTTGTCTCTAATTGTTGTAGAACTCCTACCATTAGAAAAACAAACGGTTACAATTTCCACAAAACAAAGTGGGTATTTTTTTTTATTAAGGTAAGTATCGTAATGCCAGGTTACGAGTGAGATGATTGGATAGTTTTGCTCCGATTGAATAAATTTTAATCACGCGTGTTAGAAAATATATCTACTTTCTCCCATGCAAAGAACGGGTACACAGTAGAGCTGAGACGGTCTCAGCCTGGGCCCGAACCGGGCTCGCGCTCTGTAATTCACAATTGCTTTCGTGCTCGGGCTCGTGAAAAATTTCTATTTTATTAAACATACTCCTTGAAACAGATTTTTAAAAAGTGATTCACATGGAAAATAAAAGTACTTATAAAAAAAAATAGCGGCACGGGTGCCTAGAAGACGCGTGAAGCTCTTTGGGTATTTCAGAACGGCGGCTTATATTGCTTAGTATTGCGAGATTCAAGTGAAACGCGCGCGATCGAGTTCGAATCGAACGTTTTTCAGTTCCCAGTTCAGTCCCCAGAATGTTTCCAATGAACAAACCTATCGCGCTGTCACGTGATCAAAACACGACTGGCTTGTTTCAGTTCTGTAAGAAACATTGATATATTTCGAAGTTTCCCCTTTTCGACGCGGAAAACGTTCGAATTGTGTTTCACTTGAATCTCGCCCTTAGTCATGAGATCGGACATTATTTCATAAACATAGATATAAAGAATTAGAAAGTGCATTAAAAATGCGCAACTATATTTGTCTTTAATTTGCAGAAACGGCAAAATTTATTGTGTTCTATCAAAGAATTACTTCTTTGACTTTTATTGAATTTTATTTATCTTTAGCTGAAATTTCGGGCTCGGATTAAAAGTCTTCGGGCTCGAGCTTCTAAAAATGAGCCCGAACTCATCTCTAGTACACAGCTAGATACATTTATATCTTATCTAACCCATATGAATATCAACTTTTCCGACAGCTCGATATTCATTCCTACGGCATGCATTGGAATGTGCTGTAAAATTTCGAAATCGATAAAGTTCATGGAACAGTGTTTTTTCTTTCTTTCTTTCATTCCGGGAAAAAAGGTATCAGTTCAAGTTATAGACCACTAGGGGGTGCAGAAAATGTTCCTGGCCCAATATTTTCCCCGAGCGCAATTATTTTTCGGTTCAAAATTTCCCCCGAAGCCGTAGCATGTTTTCAGTCTAGTTTAAGCGAAAATTACTATACTTACATTAGACTATTAAAACTGTTTACGCATAAAAAAAATCCCAATATCTATGGGACGAAAAAATAAAGTTACATGAAGGATGGGGGCAGCGGCGTAACCAAAAATTTTTCATGGGGGCAGGGTTCCCATTAGAAAAAAAAAATTGGGGGAGATTTCTCACCCATCCAAAAATTTTGAGTGAGATTTCTCAAAGTTAAGTGAGAACATAAATATTGTTTAACATTATTTTATTTATTTATAGTACAATTTCAATAACACCGATTTTTCCGTTAATTAAAAAATTGTACAGCTTGATCATATGGAAAACTTTCTAAATTGATATTTCCATCAGCTATTCTAATAAGATTGCTTAAATTTGCACTTGAATTGTTAATGGATATTCAAAGTTAATGAATATTCAAATTTATTCAAAGAATCACATCCAGTTTAACTAAGCAAAAGAATTATTAACTATAATATTTTATTAACTATAATATTATCTAGTAAATAAAATTATATAAAATAACTTAATATTTATATAAATATTAAATTATATTATACTACAAAGTTGGTAAGATACAAATATGTGTGACAAAGTTAAAACAGATATAGTTAAGTTCAAATTCTTACTACAGTATAAGCTAGATTATCCGGCATTTAACCGGAAAATTTCAGCTTTTTTTTTGGGGGGAGGGGGTGTCTTCTTAAAGATTGATTAACTCTTACTGTGAACGACAACTAAACTTAGAACGGAAGGGGGGGGGGTAGATGGGCTACGACTACTGCAACCCATATATATGTGTGTGATAAGGGAGTGAGGAATATACATTTTGTATGGCAAAAAATTCCTCATGGGAGGGGGGTTGTGCCCCTCTAACACCCACTCCCCGTTGGCTACGTCAATGGATGGGGGACGTAAGCCATCGCGCTGCATTCCTCATGAAATGTAAAGGAATGGGAAATGGGCATAAGACTACTGTTCTCGAAGGGCCAGCTTCTTTTGCTGGCAATTGCATCCCTATGATTCTCCCCCCCCCCCCGTTTCACTACCCTAGAGCTTGAAATCAAAAAATTGCCTCTCCCCGCGAACTTTTCTCTCGCATTCGGGGACATTCTGCGCTCCTGGCATAGCCTGTGCCCACTGCCATTCCACATTTCAGCCAAATCCTTTCCGGCATGAAAGAGTAACATGCGAACTTTTGCCTCCTGCTGAAGAATAGTTACGTTGCTACCCGACTCACTCACTGTCTAACAATTCCGGTCGAACCACTTGAAAACAAAACTTTTACCGTCATTCATCCAAACAGATTAAAAAGTTGTCTAATACTGCAATAAAATTCCCACCGTTTGTATAATCCGCTTGAAAATTTTCATAATTATGTATAAAAATATAGTAAAAAATCGTTAGCTCCTTTAAAAATCTGAAAATCCACCCGTTCCCTCATTTTTAAGAGATTTTTCGCTCTTTTCAGCTCCATTTTATTTCCGAGAGTCAGAAGGGTGAATCATTTGCTTGACAAAATGAGCTGTTTCAAATGAAAATGACGTCATACAACTGGGATTGCAATTCATTTAAAATAGTTTTTCCAGACTACATAGTTTATTTATTTATTTTTTTTTCACAAATGAATCGCGTGCTTGGATATAAGAATGGCTGTGTACTTAAAACGAAATATTTTGAACAGGAAACGTTACCGTACGCAGACCGTGCGTAGGGAAGGGGGAAAACTGGGCAACCGCCCAGGGCCTCTAAAAACACTGTTGAATTCATGGATATCAATGAGTCCAATACACTTCCTGACCTAGGACTGAAAACTATTCACCCGTAAGCATAGCTGAGAAAAAAATACAAAATTTGTAATTTCGTGTATGGCTTTCTTTTTCAAATTTACGGCATGATTAAGTTGCTAGAATGCAGCTTTTACAAACTGGAAACGCATTGCATTAAAATCTTAATTAATTAATCCAATTGACTTAATTAGAGTCCATAGCAGCAGTTGGTTTTCATAGGGGTGGGGAGTTCGTATCCAGGGCTGCTAAAACCCTATGCACGTCCCTGACCGCACGTTCCCAGAAGAGCATGAAATTCGATTTGGGTATATAATAAAAATTGAATATGGAGTTATTTATTTTAGGTGGACGAAGGTTCAATAGATTGAGCGTAGACATGCTTTCGTCGAATGCTTTTTTTCTAGCACCCATTGCCAGGGGCCGATGTACACACTTAGGGGCCCAGGGCCCAGATACTTTTGGGGCCCCCTGCACAAAAATTTTCCGCAGAATATTACTTAATTAAATTAAGTTAAAACCAATTATCATTCCTAAGTTAACTGTATGTAAACATTTACAAATCAGTAAAATGTGACAACAAATGCGACTTTTATGAATTTTTCAATTTTGAAATATTTTTATGGGTATTTACAGTCGTCACACACCTTGTAAACGATAAGAGGAGGAGTATGCTGAGGTGCCCTATCGAATTTGCGAATATCGAATCGAATGCATCATTTTCAGCATTACAAGTTACATTAAATTTAAAATTTTGAATATTTGTGATGAAATGAAGTAAGTAATTACTCTTGAGAGATAATTTTAGTAGCTATTATGATTGCATAAAAGGAAGTTTTGGGGGCCCCTAAAAATCAGGGGCCCAGGGCACGTGCCCCCGAATGCCGCGCCGTAAATCAATCCCTGCTCATTGCAATTGCCTCTTGGACTTCCAGTTTACATTAGTAGTGGGGATGGCCCAGAAAATGAGCACGCACTTACATCTCTGTTCCCGATAAGTAATCTTTTTTTTTTTTCTCTCTCCTCTTTTATTTCCGCTAACGAGTTCTGTGTCTGCCACTGTTTACATTTTCATTTATGCTGCTTGGTGGAAGCCAGAGACAGTACATCTGTTCAGTGAACTTAAAAATACAACAAAACTGATTCTCAATGCCGGGAACAAAACAGGCCATGCCCGATCATAAAATCAACAACACACCCTAGAATAGTTAATCCAGCTGCATATCTTCCTAAATGCAGGTGGTAGGTTAGGGAGCGATTGCAACATCCCCCCCC
Organism: Cheiracanthium punctorium; assembly: GCA_038373885.1. Lineage (NCBI taxonomy): Eukaryota > Metazoa > Arthropoda > Arachnida > Araneae > Cheiracanthiidae > Cheiracanthium > Cheiracanthium punctorium. The sequence continues at coordinate 8,815 of JAWZYV010001420.1, read as the reverse complement.
CCTCCCAACTTCTCCATAGATATAATTCCGCCGAGCGCATTTGAATCTGCTACTACTAAACTCGGTGTTGTTTATCTCCTCTCACTCTTTAACCCTTTATCGCGCAGTGATCCCCCTCTGGGAACACCCAACTCTGACGTTTTGACTGTTGCCAGTCACGAAGAATAGATTGGATTTCTATAAAAATAGTGGCGGGTGACAGAGCTCCACGAGAATCCTCTACTTTTTAGCACGTCCTTTCCCGTCAAAAAAGGGTCCCGATTCTTTTTAACAGCGCTGACATCTGCTGAAAAATGGAAGAATGCGAGAACAGCTGGAGAGATGGCCCCATGCTGAGAAAAGGGCAGCCGTTGCCATCGCTCGACTTAACAACCATCTAGAGGGCGGACGATCGAAACGTTCATCGCGTGCCACAGATCGAGAGACCCTTTTTTCACGACAGCGGGTTCTGCGCACAGCCAGCTGTCGTCCAAAAAGGGTCTCTCGATCTGTGGCATGCGGTGAACGTTTCGTATCGTCTGCCCTCTTGCGGGTCGTTCAGTCGAGCGATGGCAACGGCTGCCCGTTTTTCAGCTTTGGGAAAGGGTTGCGTCTCAAAGGGTTCAAAAAGACACAAGGAGGAAGATTCTCCTTCTTCGAACGAACGGTCCGATTATGACAAACAGGGGCCTGGGGCAGAAGTCTGAATGCCCCCCCCTACATGTTGTTACTGTGTCTGACAACTACTGTATGTATTTTTTCTGTGTTCGCATATAAATCTTTGTCATGATTCAATGTATCCAACATGAAATAGACTAATATTAGATAAATAAAGAATGTTTAGGAACATTACAAACATATGAAACATCAACATTATGAAATAAGCTTTATTAAAAATGAAGACTGAAAAAATACAACTCAATGCCTGACTTTTTAATAATATTAATAATCATAATCGGCCCATTATTATTTATGGGTGCCCCCCCCCCTTCTCGCTGGGTAGCTGCTTAAAAACTTCAGTGGGTCCTGGCAACTGATCGCGTCATCACTTGAAATCGAGCAGCCATCCTGGTGACCCCTTCTTTTTGCAGAAATCGTTCATCGGCCGTGATGTTTTTTCTGTGGACCGGTAGAGTAAAGAAAAAAAAAATATTTTGACTAGTTGTAACTGAAAAAAATTAGGCATTGACTACATAGGGAAAAAAAACCCTTAAACTTATTTACCATACTGTAATAATTTAGGGGCATCCTCAAAATCACTCGGCGCAGTGGAGTATTCCACTGCGATCATCAGGGCCTGATTCATTCCCACAACGGTTGCTGCACCGGACCATCCAGGGATATCCCCAAGAGTAACCCGAGGCCTCCAGGGGGGCTTTCAAAGAACCAATCTGTAAAGTAGCAGCATCGGTCAGAGAAGGAGAATCTTCTCCGTTACCACCTTCAGTGAGCAGAGAGAACAGGATAAACATGGGTTCAATATGAAAAATGAACGAGTCAAAAAAAAAAAAAAAAAAAAGAAAAGAAAAAGAAAGAAAGAAAAGAAAAGAGCGAACTAGTTTTGACAATATGCAGTAGACTCCCTCTTAAACGGCTGCATTTGACAAATTTTTAAAAAAGCTTAAAAACTACAAAAAAAATTAAAAATGGGACACCCACTTCCGTTATATCACATACAGATGGAGCAAAAACACTGGAAAAAGGCTTTGTGCTGTGGTAGGAAGACAAGCATCAGTTTCCTCCATCGCTGCGATGCTATAAAAAGAAAGACGAAATTGTGCAGCAAATTGTCTGTATTCGTTTAAAAAAAAAAAAAAAAAAAAAAAAACTAATGTTTTTGAAGCCACCCTCCTAATGGTATATAAAACTTCCGTAATAAATTAAATCAATCAGGGGCGTAGCCAGAAATTTTTCTTGGGGGGGGGGGGTTACGACTACCACAACTCATATATATGTATACGTGAGTGTGATAATGTAGTGAAGACTAAACATTTTGTATGGCAAACATTTCTCATGGGGGGATTATGACCCCCCTAACCCACCCATGGCTACGCCTCTGTAAATCAATCATTATAATGCATTCCATCAAATCATTAAATGTATTTTTTTTCATTCTCCCCTTTAACTTCCCTCCCCTCCCCTCCCTGGGAACTTTTATGGATCCAAGCTGCACTGCACGTTGGAGATATTTCAGCCTGTTCTAGGTGCAATGCACAAAGAATTCGTACACAGCCACATGGATCCCAAGTTATATCCATGCACGGGGCAGATAAAAACTTTACGAAAATCAAGAGAAATGTAATCATACGATATTTCAGTATTCCTCCTCCATAACGGAGCTGCGTAAAAGCGCATTACATTTTCAGCGCCGTTTTCAGTATTTCAGTAGGACTCCGCCTGCAAGCTGCTGTGGCGAAATATAACCCAAATGAAACGGATTCAAACAACTCCAGGTATCTTCACTGCAGTAGAGATTATAAATTAAAAAAAATAAGTGAAATCCGTAAACTCTGCAACACGATTCAATGTTCCATTCGCTCATACAGCGATTCTAAACAGCGCCCAGAGATGACACAGAGTGATTGTTTTTCACTGGACTGAACCACGGAGGATTTAAAAATTTAAATGGGTCATGCCCCCCCCCCTCCCCCCCCCCCCCCCAAAGCTGAGCCGGACTAAGGCGTTGTGCGGTCGCACACGTGCAGTTTCGATGAGGAAGCCGAAATTAAAAAAAAATAATTCCAAAAAAGTGATGCAGTAAAATTTTACATTGTTATGTAATTTTGAATGCAAATAAGCCATTTGAATAGGTTGATCACTTTTGTTCAGCAAGTAAGATGTTAGGAGTTGGCTCCTTACACGTAAATAAGGAATAAATACAGTACTGTACGCTTATCGGAGTATTGTACTGTACCTAGTAATAGTCAGTTAAAAAAGGAGTTCGAGAATAAGTCACTGTTCCAGCACCTCTCCCGATTAGGCATGGGCGGTTCGACTCATTTTACTGATTCGAATCTCGACTCACTCACTACTTCGATGATTCGAATCAGTGATTCGAATCTTGAATCAATAAAACAACTAAAGAAATTCTCCCTCTCTCTGCGCCGAAAGCCGTACTATTTAAACACCCTTCACCCATTCATCGGGTTTCTTCTCCGCTGAGTTCTCGGGCAGTTAGCATCTCTCTCTCCTTGCTCCAGTAAAACTAGTGTTTAAATTGCCCGAAATGAAAATACAGGGGAGCTTCGTATGACCCCCTGGGCCTGTAAGATTAAAAGGTTAAGTTTGGTGTCAAAGTATTCGAAATTTTATGTATCGATGGGGGTCCCAGAGGGGGGGTCGAGAATCAATAAAAACGCGCTCCGATGGATAGTTTCCGAGATATACGTTAATTAATTATGGTAATTAGACTAATTAACCATGATTGAGGCTTAAAAGGACTGCAAACATGTAGAAATTGGCTCTGGGATGGTTTCCAGACATTGGAGTTGCCGCCGGAGGAGGCTAGTGTTTAAAATGCCCAAATTGAAAATATAGGGGAGCTTCGTATGACCCCCTGGGCCTGTAAGATTAAAAGGTTAAGTTTGGTGTCAAAGCATTCGAAATTTTAAGTATCGGTGGGGTGTTGAGTCTAGGGGGGGTCGAGAATCAATAAAAACGCGCTCCGGTGGATAGGTTCCGAGATATACGTTAATTAATTATGGTAATTAGACTAATAAACCATGGAGCTGTTTTTTCTGCGATGAGAGAAGAAGAAGCTTTCCGAGAGAAAGCAGTAGCAAAAGCATCACAAGCTGGTATTGATCTCAGGATTTTCTTATCGCCGGCCTCAGAGGCGTAGCCAAGGGGGGGGGTTAGGGGGGTCATAACCCCCCATGAGGAATTTTTTGCCATACAAAATGTATATTCTTCACTACATTATCATACACACGTATACATATATATGAGTTGCAGTAGTCATAACCCCCCCCCCATAAAAAAATTCTGGCTACGCCCCTGGCCGGCCTGTATTTTTGCCCTTTATCGAATTCGAGATTTCACTGAAATGAAAATGGGAATATCGGATATTTGATGTTGAAATAAAACCGATATGTCGATTTTTGGCCCAGTCCTACTGAGGGGCTGCTGCCCCCCCCCCAAAAAAAATGGGACCCTTTACTTAGCTTACAATTGAACTTTATCTTTAAATTTGATACCCAGCCCACCCCGAAATAAAATCCTGGCTACGCCACTGTCAATAACACTAACTACGCCACTGCTTTAGGCCCTATTTTGTATTTCTCTGAATTACGAAAGAAAATAAAATCATTCCCCTTAAACGAAAAACAAGGTAAAAAAAAAAAACGAAATCTGCTGCAATAAAGCGAAATGTTATTTTGCTTACTACAAAGTCCTTTTGTGAGAGCGCTTAATACCGCCCCTGTATCCTTCATTAAAAGTGACAAGCACAATCCTAACTTTATTTCATTCTATTTCCCTTCACATGAAAATCCGCCACCATGTAAACTTAACGTTCCGTTTTTTTTTTTTTTTTTTTTTTTTTTTTTTTTTGAGGGTGGGGGCAGGGGGACATATATTAAAGTTAAAAGTAGAAAAGGGATGTTTCATTAAATTTTAAACAAATATTAAATCAGTCAGACAAGTTGGAAGGAGGGATTTTCTTAATTTTTTTTTCGGGGGGGAGATTGACCCCTCTTGCCCTTAGGAAGTAACGCCTATGCCACCCGCCAAAAGCAAACGATGTTCGACCCACTCCACACCCACAGACAGATAAAACTTTAAAATCCGACCACCAACCAAGAAATGAAACACCAAAGATTCGAAAAAAAAACTTCAATTAAATGAAACATCCTTTCAACTCTTTTCGACTCCTTTCGACTCTGAGTCGATAGAAGATTCGAAAAAACCCCTCCAATTAAATGAAACATCCTTTCAACTCTTTTCGGCTCCTTTCGACTCTGAGTCGATAGAAGATTCGAAAAACTAACGAATCTCAACGATAGTATACAATCACCGAAACAGAGCGAAACACTGAATCAGTAAAGATTCGTTGCTGCACCAACTCAGTGACCAACTCACGCACACCCACTCATTTACTGTTTCAAATCATCTATCGACTCAGAGTCGTAAAGAGTCGAAAGGAGCCGAAAGGAGTCGTAAAGAGTCGAAAAGAGTTGAAAGAGTAAAGGGAAAATCCCTGGGAACGGCAAAGGGAAAATAAGTTTTTCTTCCCTTCGCACTTGGAATGTATTTCCCTTGAGGGCTTGAGATTCGAATCAGTAGAGAGTGAGTGTAAAGACTGAGCCACTCAGTACCAAGATTCGAATCACTAATTCGACTCATCGAATCATTGGCCATCTCTACTCCCGATGCATCTGGTTTATGTCTCTTGATTGCTGTCACGTGGATCGCAGCAGAGGGCCTGCTCGGCTTTCTCTCATTTGAAGCATCGTGGCTTGAGGAGTGAGGGAGTTATGCCTTGAGAGGCAGCCCCGAGTTTATAGATATGTATTGATTTTGTGATTTTCTTAAAAAATAAAATGACAGTCTACCAGTGAGTCAATTATTGAGCTATCCTTTGAGTCAACATCTGTGGTCCGTCGTTCCATGAGACGGTTCCAGTTTCTCACGGATATTCAGAGTAACAAGTGACGAAGTAGGAGAAACATTTTCTTTGAGTTCTTGTTTAAAAATATAATTTCGTGGGTAGAAATTGATTTGGGTTTAATGAACCAAAAGCAAGATTGTTTAACCGAGTTTATTTTGTTTCTTAAGATAGTGTAGTGTGTGTTTCAGAGTAATATAGTGTGTGTTTTAGAGAATTGAGTCAAAAATGTCTGGAATCACTCAATTAAATAAAGAGGAGTTAAGACACGTTGCTGAGGAGACAGGCTTATCGGTACCTGATGGTGCCAAAAAGATCGAAATAAAACGTTTGATTGAGACCAGTGAGGTGTTTAAAAACGATGAGGAGTTTGTAAAGACAGTTATCGATGAGATATTTGAGGATAAGAAAAATTTAAAGTCTGAGTATGATAATCAGATCGAATGAGAGAAAATTAAACTGGAGAGAATAAACGCAGAATTACAATGAGCGCAGTTGAAAGCTGATAGAAAAAAATCTGGAGTGACTCCACTCGACTTTCCCAACACTCATGATTAAGATCATTACCAAGCATTTAAATAAATTTTAATCGATGAATACTTCAAACATATATACAAAATTTGAGCTCAATCGAATGTACCATTTAAATGATTGCGTACTTTCAAGAGTTTCCCCCCATAGGCCATCATGTAAAAGAAATCTCTGTCGTAGCCCTGTAGAAAAACTATAAGTCCTATACACATCCAAATCAATATCGGTCTTAAGACGGTGGTTTATGACATATATGCCCAATTTGAGCTCAATCAAATGTACTGTTTAAACGCTAGCGCACTTTCAAGAATTTTCCTCCATAGGCCATAATGTAAAAGAAATCTTTGTCGTAGCCCTGTAGAAACACTATAAGTCCTATACACACCCAAATCAATACCGGTCTTGCGACGGTGGTTTGTAACATATATACCCAATTTGAGCTCAATCGAATGCCCCGTTTAGGAGCTATCGTGTGCACTCACATACACAGACGCATACATACATATATGTCGTAAAAATAGCATAAATGAATTCAGAAGCATTCGAAACGTGTCAATACACCCAAATGAAGTCGAATTTTTTCATGATTACAATACTTTCCTTACATGGTACATGTTCGGAAAGTAATAATACAGAAACATTGCCGAGTAGTCAATTGACGTCTTAATAAAAAGCGTCAGAACTCTTTAACAGTTAAATTGCCGACCCAATCGGAAGGATGGGGTTTCTTTTTCACGTCGTTAGAGAGAGCATTTAACTAACAAAAAAAAGTACCGGAGAAGGTTAAAGCTGAGATTTTACTAAACTTATTGTGAGAAAGAGCTTCCAATATTTTAAGTTACATTACAGAGGAAGAGCTTAGCAATTATGAAATAGTTAAAGCTATGGTACTAAGAGAATTTGAGCCAACTGCGCAAGCAGTATTAGATAATTTTAGAAATGCTCAAAGAAAAAACGAAACACACATCCAGTTCGCATCGCGACTAACTACTAGTTTTGATTACTATTTAAAACTGAGAGAAGTATCAGATTTTGATACTCTCAAGCAATTAATAGTGTCAGATAAATTATTCCAGACATCAGATAGAGAAACGCCTCTCACATAAATGTTAGACAGGCTGGAAAGTGGTTCAAACCTTTAGAATTGGGTAAAGAATGCCATTTATACTTTAGGTCGAGAGGTAGACACATAAATGAAACGAAAAAGGATCAAAAATCATTAAAAAGCATTACTTCACATCAAAGAAAATTTAATGAGAGAAATACATCTAAGGAATTTTTGCCAGAGTTCAAAAAAAGTCAGGTATGTGATGAAAACCATCCTTTGTATAAGTGTGAGAGTTATAACAAATTACCCGTGGAAAATAGAGTAGAGATTGTTAAAAAGAACAATTACTGCTTTAACTGCCTTTCTACGTTTCGAGTTACCAATCAAAATCTTGATATGTGTGAAAAAAAAAAAAAAGCATTGCATATCCTAGCGTTTTTTCGTAAACCAGAATCTGTGTCGAGAAGATAGGGCAACAAATTCAGAGTCAGAAATAAATGAAAACGAAAACGCAGGCGCCAGTTATTCACTTCCCCTGAATTCCCCCTTTGCTCGGAGCGCAGATGAATTAGTAGAACGTTTGGAAGTTCTAAAGTGCCACTAGTTATAATGTAAACAAATCCAAAACCGTGTTGATAACCATGGGAGCCGGCAGAATATTTCCCAGGGGGGGGGGGCAAAGACTACTCCAACGTATGGTTACCTACCATGTTGGAAAGAGCAAAAAAGCAAGGGAAAACACTGCATACAAAAATCCAGGGGGGGGCATTGCCCTATGCTGCCGGCGCCCATGTTGATAACTACGGCCATGTGTTATATCAGAGATGTGTGTGTATGTAAACTTCTCTCCAGTGAGAGTAATGCTAGACGCAAACTCCATGTCACGCTTCATTACCATATGCCAGAGAGCACTTGGCCTCAATCAAGACAAAACTAACATACATTTCAGGAATAAATGGTTCTCCCTCTTTAGAGATAAAACATAAAGTTAATGCTTCCATATGCATTAGAGATGAAACTTTTGTTAGAAATTTGGATTTTCTAGTAGTTCCGAAAATTCTGGTAGGTTTATCACCCTCGTGGCCTGTAGAAGTTACTATGCAGGATTTTCCTAATGTAAAATTAGCAGATGAGATATTTAACGTTCCAGGGCGCATTCATTTATTATTAGGCGCGGAAGTTTTATATGAGATTCTGAGACCTGGACAGATTCGGATAACGAATTCCAATCTTACACTACAAGACACAGTGTTTGGTTTCATTTTGTTGGGAAGCGTTCCAGTAGAGAATGAAAACAGAGTTCATTGTGGGTTTGTCAAAGAGGAAAATAACATCGATAAAACATTGAAAAAGTTTTGGGAAATAGAAAATATAGAAGTTGAGAAACCTAAAGATAAAGAGATTTTATTGTGTGACAAACATTATTTAGAAAACTATTCACGGGGGGAGGGGGGGTGCGAATTTATCGTTAAAATGCCTTTCAAAGAGGATCCAATGACCTTAGGAAATTCCAAACAAATTGCAATAAATAAATTAAATTCTTTATGGAAACGTTTAGTAAAGAATCCTGAGTATTTAAAATTATATTCAGATTTCTTAAAAGAATATGAGCAGTTACGTCACTGTAGAATTAAGAAAGCGGGAAAGGAAAA
>JAWZYV010001419.1:0-17953 GCA_038373885.1 Cheiracanthium punctorium | reverse complement strand
AGTCCAGTATAATGCAAATGTTAAATTTAATCTTGAGAGGAATTTTAATTGTTTTAATTCTTGCGGGGCGTATCCAAAAGGAGGGTTCATCAGGAATGTTGTCTCCCACAACCAAAATTTAAAAAAAAAATAATCGCCTATTGAATTAAAAATAGGGAAGTTAAATTTAATCCCCATGTTTTAGTGGTACGGTTGTTTTTAACATTCAACTACAACCATTGGCGGATCCAGGGGGGGGGGGAGGACATAGGGGCACGTGACTCCCCATGCGAACTAAGTTTATACTGTAAAAAATGTAACATATTTTATAAATTCAAATGAATCTATCAGAAATGTGAGAAATAATATTTTTGTGTCCCGTCCAGGACTTTTTTTCTTTTCCGCCAAGGACTATAACTATATTTAAAATGTAATATTGACTTTCACAAAATTAGAAACTGTTTTAAACGGGATATCATTGAACGTTATTTTAAGAATATTTTTCTTTCATAATGTCAGGGACGTAACCAGGAACGTGGAACTCGGGATACAAATTCCTCCCCGAAAGTTTTGGTAGGCTTTATCACGTTTATTTATTTATTATTTAGTTCATATCTCTAAACCCTCCTCTCAACATTTTCCTGGTTACAGTCCATTATAATGCAAATGTTAAATTGAATCTTGAGAGGAATTTTAATTGTTTTAATTCTTGGGGGGCGTATCCAAAAGGAGGGTTCATCAGGAATGTTATCTCCCACAACCGAAATTTAAAAAAAAAATAATCGCCTATTGAATTAAAAATAGGGAAGTTAAATTTAATCCCCATGTTTTAGTGGTACGGTTGTTTTTAACATTCAACTACAACCATTGGCGGATCCAGGGGGGAGGGGAGGACATAGGGGCACGTGACTCCCCATGCGAACTAAGTTTATACTGTAAAAAATGTAACATATTTTATAAATTCAAATGAATCTATCAGAAATGTGAGAAATAATATTTTTGTGTCCCATCCAGGACTTTTTTTCTTTTCCGCCAAGGACTATAACTATATTTAAAATGTAATATTGACTTTCACAAAATTAAAAACTGTTTTAAACGGAATATCATTGAACGTTATTTTAAGAATATTTTTCTTTCATAATGTCAGGGACGTAACCAGGAACGTGGAACTCGGGATACAAATTCCTCCCCGAAAGTTTTGGTAGGCTTTATCACGTTTATTTATTTATTATTTAGTTCATATCTCTAAACCCTCCTCTCAACATTTTCCTGGTTACAGTCCAGTATAATGCAAATGTTAAATTTAATCTTGAGAGGAATTTTAATTGTTTTAATTCTTGCGGGGCGTATCCAAAAGGAGGGTTCATCAGGAATGTTGTCTCCCACAACCAAAATTTAAAAAAAAAATAATCGCCTATTGAATTAAAAATAGGAAGTTAAATTTAATCCACATATTAAACCCTTTTGGAAGAAATACAATAATAATAATTTTCAGAACAGTCCCACTTTTACGAAAAAGCTGCAATCATTTGGAGTCTGATTAAATTTAGAACGTGCGAGTCCGACAGAGTTTTCCAGACTTAAAAAAAAAAAAAAATTATTATTATATCAACATTTTACAAAGCGCCTAACTATATTTGCATGGCAAATCGACTTGACCACTTTACATTTTTTTTTTAAGAAAATGTGCTTTTTCAACAGATTTTTAAATGAATTCAAAAACGCTAGAGACATAAAAGAAATTAAAATTTATCTTTAAAAGTTGTACTATGGCGCGATTACTAACAGTGAACATTTAACAGTTACGAAAAACTCGGGAAAAATGGGGGATAAAAAAAAAACGATTTTTACAGTTTTTGCAAAAACCTATAATACTTCGATTGAGTTTTCGAACGCAATTTTTGTGTTTTAATTTTTTTTCTGAATTTTGTAAAAGCTATATAAATCGTCGGTTAATATTAGTGTCGCTAGTGAATTGGGTGAAGAAGCATTAATATTTTCCAGTGTTACAATCGTCTGTTAACTTTTAAATGCGTTCAAAGTTCTGTGACGCCAATCGCTTTTCAAAAGAACACACATAACCAAAATAATTCTCATTTGTGGTTTAGGGAGGGAATACATCCCAATATTCCGTCCTGTAACCACACCCATTTCTGTAAAATGTATGAAAGGTTAGAAGCAATAAGATATTTCTGTGAACATTCATTAACTAAATGGTTGTAATTGAAATTTGTAATTTAAAAATCCTTTTTTGTTTGATTTTAGGTGTACATGCTTTTAAGGCAGTTTAGGCGTACACAAGGATGTTCTTGGTACTTTTGATAGTTTAAAAAAAATACATTTTATAAACTTTTTATCCTAAAATATAATTTTTACGCGTAAACATTTATCTTTTTATAATTTTTAAACTATAAATTTCGAGCTGTTCTTGGTCATAATGCAGGAATTATTTAAATGTACTAAGAATTAATAATGAGAAATAATAGCGAAAAGTAGATGTTTAAAAAGATAAAAAAATTTAATTTTAAAAAATCATTTTAAGATAAATATTTTCAGACTTGCCTAGTAAAAACTTACGCAAGCGTTGTGTAAATATCTATGTTATAGCCATAATTCACCATTAAATATCAATTCCACAAAGTACATTAAACATGTACTACTGAGAGAAAATGTTCACACTTTACTTTCGGAACATACATAACTGCCTATAGAAGCAAACTCGTAAATGTGCACTAAACGGGATTTGAGATATGCATGGTTTTACACAGCAAAGGCCTATACGACAGGAGGGCGTTACGATAAGAGTAATCCCTCCTACCATAACTTCAAATCTGTTTTTTGGAAGTAATGTGCAGTAGAGTCTCTTTTTACCCTTAAACAAAAAAAAAAAACAAAAAAAAAATGCTTATTTCACCCAATTTAAATGTACTATAAATATTCAGCCTTCAGCTGAAATTAGTTTCCCCTCCGCTAAAGAGGTTTTTTGACAGAACCTTTTAATTTGTATTGGCAGCCATATACAGGATGTATCTGCATGTAAATCAAACGGGGAGAAACCAACCGTTCTTCCAGTTTTTCAGATTTGAGAGTTAAATATGCACACACGTACACCAAAAGTCGCCAAGCTTGGCGACTTTTGGCATAGTTCTTGAGGGAGGCACGTGACCGTGGTCGGACCATTACCTAACTTATGTGGTAGGACGGTATTGTGCTTGAAATGGATGAATGCCCCTAAAATTGCCATTGACCGTAATGTATTGGAAATCTTTTGAGTGTTCCTGTAGCAGAACTGTAAATGATAAAGACACTTTTTTAATGGAGAAATTCATTTTCTAACTCTTTACAGCATATATCACTCCTGCGTCGTTTGAAATAGCCCAAAACCTCTAAAAAACGCTTTGATGAATGTCGGCCCATAGAGCTTAATGTATTTCGAATCTGTTAGGCCATTCTGTTGATAAACTATCCAGTCGAATGGAACCGAAACGGGAGGTGCACAAATAGATGTTACAACAATCCTAAATATAAAGTTTCAACATTCTACGCCTAATAGTTTTTGAGATATGCGAGTTTAATGAATTTCGGCCCATTGAGCGTAATGTATTTCGAATGTTTTGGGCGGTCCTGTAGATAAACTATCCAGTCGAATGGAACCAATAGGGGAGGTGCACAACTAGATGTTACAACTATCCAAAATATGAAGTTTCGACATTCTACGCCTAATAGTTTTTGCGTTAGGCGAGTTTAATGAATTTCGGCCCATAGAGCGTAATGTATTTCGAATCTTTTGGGCGGTCCTGTACATAAACTATACACTCGATTGCGACCAAAAGGGGAGGTGCACAACTAGATCATAGAACAATCCTAAATATCAAATCTCAACATTCTACGACCAATAGTTTTTGAGATATGCGAGTTACATACATACGTACGTACGAACATACGTACGTACGTACAGACGGCATGGAAAAACTGACCACAATAGACTCTTTGAAAGTTACTTTGAAATTTTTCAAGTATCCATTATTCCAATCATGTGTCGGATCTTGGTGTGTTTCAAATTTCCGTGAGATCTGTAAGATTTTATTTACTATCAATTATCATCCACGACTTTTTTTGTCTGCCCAAAACTATTACCCTCTTTAGCGGAGGGTAAAAAAAAAAAAAAAAAAAAAAAAAATGCAATTGCTACATGAATATGTAAATGGCCAAAAACAGTTTTTCGATGATCATTTTATCGATTCGCAAATGCAATACTATTCTTTGTAGGAAAAATGAACCCTGTTGCATATCTTTACTTCTCAGCCTGCGCAGAGCGGTTCAATGGAAGTGTTTATACCAATGGTTGCCAAGCTTTTAATATTGCGCCCGCCCTCCTCAACAAGGGATGCCTTATGATGGAGCTCCTCCTCCCCACACATTCCTCAGCATACATACATCTAGTTTTCTGTTCTTAAACACAGAGGAATTGCTCGCATTTTTCTGGGAAAAAAAAAAAAAAAAAAAAAAAGTTATAGATAAAGTCTGAATCAACATTTTAGTGAAAATATGTATTGTTCGGAGTTACAATTACAATAAATGAGGGAATATTTTAAAACGAGCACTGTCGCATTCTCTTTGCGCCTGTTTCTCTCGTTCCCCAGCCCCACCCCCAGCTGCAAAGGCGTCTCCTGTGTGCAGTCCTGTGGGTAAAATTAAGGAAAAGTTTCCAAACTGTAATTGTGTCTTATTCGGGATTCAGCACTATTCCATCAATCTAAAAAAATTATTAAATTCGTAAAAAAGATTTAAATATAATAACCCGTTTTTACTTGCCTGGCAAATCGTCAAAATTCAGCCACATCATTGCACACATTGGTTGGTCAAAAGGATACAAAATATTGAAATTATATTTTGAATTATATTTCGATTATTGAACTAGTACTGTCTTGAACCAATAAATCCTACTATATAGTTATTCTGATCCCTGACTCACTTGACTTTAATTTGTTGAATATGATTAACGGTCTGTGTCCTAGAACATGGCTGCTGCATTAATAAAAAAAGCTATTTGAAAATAACTTTTTTTAATGTATCAGCGACTTGTTTTTCCATTGTCTGTGTTTGCTTATAATCCATTTATCACATCTTCATTAAGTGCAACATAGTTTTACCTAGAGAAATGATGGAATAACATTGGTTAACGATGCAAAAATTAATTTCTGTTGACGATGTCGCTGATTGCTGTTTATTATGACACTGATTTTATTAACCCTTTGACGCTCGGTGGCTATTTCGTGAAGCAACCTTATTTCAGCTCTTTCACTGCTAGTCGCCAAAAATTATGGTTAAATGGTCCCAACGCTGAAAAAGTGCAGCCTTCGCCATCGCTCCATTTAACTATCAATAACTTGGCGGTCGATCGAATTGCCCATATGGTGGCACATAGCTAAGCAAGTGCTGCCAGCTGTGCCAGAAAACTTCTTTGTGGCAGAACATGGGTTATTCGGTCGACCGCCATCTTGCTGGTTGTCAAATAAATCGATAACAACGGTTGCACTTTTTCAGCGCTGGGCAGTCTGTTCGATTGTCTTCTATACGGATGTGAAAAAGCTTCCGCTTCAAATGGTGAAGTCGTCAACTTTTAAACAATTATAACAGGCTTTCATTGTCTTTGGTTCACTTAGCAGAGAATTTCTTTATTTTTAAGGATTTCGAAAGCTTGATTTTTGCGCGATGCAATACTAGGATATTCCTACTCATTCGAACGGTTAACAATATTGTTTTGTTTTTTTTTTTTCGAATTTTCGTAGTAGTAGATCATCATTTCCCGTTAATTTCAATCAACTGGCTGTAATCACTTCCTAATTTAATAAATATTAATCAGATTCATTTTCCTTTTCACTTAGTTTAATCTCTCTTTCATTAGACATTTAATTTATTGGGTATTTCTAATGGCTTACCGCTGAATAGAGTACTGCTGGTAGTGTTAAGGGAAAAGCTATTTCAGATTGTTTGTGTGTTGCTTGCGTTTACTTATAATTCATTCAGCAGAATTTGACTAAGGGTAAAACTGTGTTATGCAGAGGCGTTAAATTACATCGTTTAACGATGCAAAAGTTAATTTTTGTTAATGATGTTTTATTTCTTAAGATTTTAAATTGTTTCGTCTATGGCCGAGTGGTGGCGCTGAACACGATAGACGGTAGAAGTGTGAAAGTCCTGCGTTCGGACCTACCACGCGACTCTCGATCTAACGGTGTGGAGTTTTGGTCGATCTTCTCCAGATGTAACCTGAATACGCATTAGAGCCCCTTAAAAAATCTTCTGAGTAAGGTACCCCAACCCCCATAGGCAGATGTCTCTCGTGTAAGCTAGTCACAACATAAAACTTCAACAACAATACCATTATCTTGGTCTGTGTATGTCTTTCCAGTTGAAAATTTGTAGACGAATTCTAACACACTCCCTATCGTCCGATAGAACTGAAATTTTCGATGCATGTGTAGCATCGTAACATGTACCGGAAATATCTTACACTCGTTCCTATTACCTTAATTGAATAACTTTTATTTGAATTTCTAATTTGATAATTATTAATTACAACGGTTGTTTGTTTACTTTAATATTTTTTCTTCTTAACATATTATCCGGTGATTTTTTAATTTTTATTTTGAAATATTAAATTCACAGTCTTTATCTGCGAATTAACTGTGAAACAGTGAACTAACTGACTTTAACTAACAGTGTTTCAAAGTCTTTAACCGTGAAACAGTGAACTGAATGTTTACAGTTTAAAGAGTCAAAAAAGAAATAAGTTTTATTAATATTAACTTTTAAAACTAATATGAGAACTTCTTACTCTTTTCTCTAAATTTAGATTGTCGATTTTTCATCATTTTTAACTTAATATAATAAAATTAAATAATTAGATTATTTGAGTAATTTGCTTGTCATAACAAATTTAGTTTAAAGTGATTTCATTGTAATTGTAAAATTGGCTTGGATAAAAATGTATTCTTTACACAGTGCTGCATTCTCAGGTTATCGCCTAAAATAATATTATTAAATATCTTATGGCTAAATATTCAAAAATGAATTTTTTTTTAAATGTAGAAAAAATGTGCTATCGTACCATAAATGTTAATTAGTTTATTTGCAAATGTTATTAAATTTAATAAAAATTATATGAATTCATTCCCATTTAATTGGGCTGTTATCTCTCATTAGAAAATAAATTTCCAAAAAATGATTAACGACTTGCCTTTCATATCTCCCAACTGTAAAACAATGCTGCAGTATTTTTTTGGAGTTCTTTATTCCCCACCTTGTTTTGTAAAGTCGTTAACAATTTATCAAAACTTCATTACGTGCCGATTGCGTGTGGAGAAATATTGATGTATATATGATGCAAGATTAATTTTTGTTAATGAATTTATCAGTTTCGCTTATCATGACACTAATTTTGTTTAGTCATTAACTACTAAACGATCGTAACCACTTTTCGTAAATTTTATCACATTTTTTTTTCTTCTTTAACTTTTTGCTGAGATCTTCTTTTACTAGAATATTCAAATTAATTAGTATTTTTTAAAATCTCTTATTATAATTATCGCGATAATATACTCCTTGTTACGGTAAACTCGAGTAATTTGCCTTTTCAAATACTCTTCAAGTAAATTCAATATTACTTATTCTTACGTAGCGTAGTATATTGTGGAGTGGATTTTATTAATTTGATTTCATCGTAGAAAAACTCAAATAGAGGCTTTTTGTTCAAAGATGGATTCGTCAAAAGCCTTAGAAGGACGATCGACATTAGAGAAAGCAAAAACTGAACTTGATGAAGCAGTCTATCTTTGGTTCAAGCATCAACGCGCGCAGGGCATTCCTATTTCCTGGAACATTCTAGAAGAGAAAGCCCTTCTTCTCAGCAAAAAATTAAACGAAAATGAAAGTTTTTCTGCAAGTCAATGTTGCTTAGATAAATTTAAAAAGAGATATGGAATTCGACAACTGGCGATTGCAGCTGAAAAGTTGTCTGCCAATATCGAATCTGATAAAGACTTTGTTGAAAAATTTGAAGATATTATTGAAAAAGAAAATTTGAAATTAGATCAAAGTTATAACGCCGATGAAAATGGCTTGTTTTACAGAATGATGCCATCGAAAACTGAACTCTGAACTCTTCGCTTTTACGGGGAACGGGAGGCAGTGTGACCCCCCCGGAAGGAAGAGGGGTGAATTCGCCAATCGCCTTATTCGGGACCACGTGCGACTCATCGCCACTCCTACCAGCTCCCGATCATTTTGTTAACTGCGAAAAGCAGAGGGGTGCCCAGTCTATGAGTATATTTTAATGTCTTTGGTCTCAATCGCAGGCGCATTCAATTCTGTCTCGTTCCTTCCCCCGTTTGTTTGGTCAAGTAAAACGAATGTTATTTATTACATTCCATTCATAGCTATCCTGGGCTAGAAGAAGGAGATGGTGAGCGTCCCCATTCCCCAATTAGAAACAAACCCCCCTCCCCCTGATGCTCCATTGCCGTGAGAGTTTTTCTGAGGAATTGATAAAAAGAGAAGCGCAAAGTGTCATTTACAAGACAAATACCTCTCTCTCTCTCTGGCCTTTTCTCATTTACAAATATATTGGAAACTTATGTCCGGTAAATAAGCATTATCTTTGTGGGTTTTCATTTGTTCGAAGGCTAAACACAAATATTTTTATTAAAATTATGAATAAAAAAAGAAAACAAAATCTAAAATTTTCACTGTTAATTTTTAAAGTCTCGAAACCCGAATTTTAACATCACACTTTAATATTTTTACGAGTTTTTCAGCGTTTCAATGGGTAATCATTACCAGTACATTGTACATTACTACAAGTACATTATTAGTCTGTTTTAAGTCATTACGTTAATATTTAGATTTTAGAATGAGGAAAAGAAGTAAAGGAAACTGCAAAAAATAAATAAACTGGTACATAAAATAACATATTTGGTCAAAAACCATTTTTTAATACATAAAACCCTTTAGTTATGTTTAATTTGAACTACTTTATATTCAAAATAAAAATATATACTACTGCACCTTGTTCGGGGGTTGGCTTGGCTTGGGTTTGAATGTCTAAAGGCCAATATTAGACAAATATAATTTATTTTATAAAAGGCCAGAAACATTTTATTGATAGAAAGTAGGACTAAGGATCTAACTAAAACAGATGAAACTCACACGTTAAATCTGTAGGTCCGATTCGGTATTATTAATTCTGGTTATTGTTCAAAAAACAATCAAATAAAATAATTAGCAACTTATGATGAATTTAATCCATTAAGTTATGTAAAGATTTTAATTATTTCTTTAATTGATCGTTTTCAAGAGGAATGCTTGCTTATGTAAAAATCATAAAGAAATTCTGTTAATGCTTAATCTACAACACAGATGACATATTATTCGTATCGATTATTTTGAAACTCTGTTGTATTTTGATACTAATAAAAATAATTATAACACAGAACTATAGTCCATTGGAATTTTTTTTAATTTATTTATTTATTTATTTATGCGGGGAGGGAAAGTAATGCGAAATCAGATAAAAAGTATAATGATTTATCTGGAAGCGTTTAAAATGTAGTCAAATATATAAAATGCATAAGGTATTAAAAACCATTTAAAATGATACACATAACTGAAAATAATTTTCAGATTTAATTTTACGGCTTAAATTGAATAATTAACGAATACATAAAGTTATTTCAGTCATTAAAAACTCTCTCTGATCGGTTTAAAAGCTAATATATAAGAGCAATTTTATTATTTTTATTTACTTGTAAGTTCATATATACTTTAAAATCTAAACATTATTTAGAAAATAAAATTTATTTCCATTGTGATAAAACTGTATATCTAAGGATTCTTTTAAAAGCAAAAGGGGTGATCGCATTGCACAAAAAGAGTATGTAGATACTCGCAATGGCGGATAAAAAAAAAATAATAATAATAATTCTGGAGGAGACACAAAACATTTTTTGTCGCATTTTCTTATGAAATCACTAGAATTTACAAAACAAGTCAATCATCTCTACAGTGTAAATTTAGTTCGTCTGGGGGTACGTGCCCCTATGCCCCCCCCCCCTGGACATTAAATATACACTCCAGCTTTAATATTCACGAGAAACTATGAAGTTAAAAGTAGGGCTCAATTCAGATTTTTAGGAGCCTTGCGTTGTAATCGATGCATTTATCTTTGAGGTATTTTATTTGTTGATATTAATATTTTTTTAAGTTGAGGATCATTGTTATCAAAAATAATAAAATGACCTTTATCAGCTGTAATTAGCGTTGGATCGATTCCTGGAAAATTGTGTGTTTTGTTTTCTCTCTCTAATACATTATTTTATTTTCCTTCTCTAAATTGCTTAGAGCATCTCAAAAGGTGGTCTTTCCCGCAATCCCTAGTACTAATAGAACAAAAGTATACTTCCTTTGCATTTCCTCATTGGAAAACGAATCGTATGAACTGCACAAAGACCTCGAGTCTGGGTGTAAGTTTCACCATTTTTACGCTACAATCGCTATTTTACTTACTGTTTTACTTACAATGTTTAACTATAACTGTGGAGGCTTAACGGCAGACACTGTTCTGTGCAGATCTATTCCAGTGTTATCACTCTATCTGTAAAGCCTGCTAACAATAGCTTAGACAAGGTGATTGTCACTAATAAAAAGAAATCTTGATTTGGAGAGCTCCTTTACAGAGTGTTTTTGTAAATTTTCGTGAAAAAACTCTTCGGAAAAATTTAAAAGTGTACGGGAGTGGGAAAATAATGGAGTTTCCTTTCTTTTTCAAATAGACAAGCAAGACATATATTGCATTTTCTTTCTGCTATTTGCTTCCCTCAAACATCAATTCCTATTTTCTCTTACGCGTGTAAATTTCAGATTATTTTCAAGAGTTCTCTGACAGCTGAATTTAATTATGATGTGCGTCAGTGACAGCGTATCTGATTATTTTTTTGAGACTGATTCTAGTAGTGATAGTGATTCTGTGGATATCTCATCTGTTCGTAATTGGTGTAAATTAGATATTAATTCTCCGTTACCAGCCCCGCCTCGATTTCATTTCACAGAGTCACCCGGTATTTTATTTCAAATTGACAACCCAACCGATCCTCTACAGTTTTTCTCAAAATTACTTGATGATGCTGTTCTTGAACAAATCGTGGAACAAACGAATTTGTTTGCTTTGCAGTATTTCAATACTCACAATGTTACTCCAAAATCAAGATGTACAGAATGGGCAAACACTGATAAAAAGGAAATGCTGCTGTTTTTATCGTTGCTGATTCTAGAGGGATTTCAGGAAAAACCCCGAGAGTCCCTGTACTTGTCGAAAATTCCAGTTTTGGAAACGCCTTACTTTGTCAAAAATATGAGAGAAAAAAGGTTTAGCCTGATCATGAAATTTTTGCACTTTTGTGATAATGAGAGCTACGTGGATGAAGAAAACCAGAATAATCCACTTTAAAAAATCGAAACAGTAATGCATATTATTGTAAAAAATTTTCAGAAATGTTACACACCCGAGAGAGATTTATCAATTGATGAATCTCTTCTGATTTTCAAAGGAAGGCTCGGGTGGAAATTATACCGTCTAAACGAGCAGGATTCGGGATAAATTTTTTCGTGCTCTGTGAATCATCGTCTGGATACGTTTCGAATTTGATGATATACACCGGAAAAAAGACGAAATACTAGCGAGGATACAAACAAAACGGAACTGGTGTAAAGGCCGTAATGACCTTACTGGACAGATATTTAGAAAAGGGCTACTGTAACAGTAGACAATTTTTATAATTCTCCCTCTTTAGCAGAAATACTTAAAACCCGAAAAACTGACGTTTACGGAACATAGTGAATTAGTAGGAAGGACATTCCAGAAGAACTGAAAAATAAAAAAAATTTATTATATTTTTTTTCTGAAAATCCCCAAAATTACGAATTAATACAACTGAGAATGATCTACATGTGGCTATTATTTTTATTATCCAAATAAAACCATTTTCTAACTTAAAAATTCCAAACAAATGTTGAAATTCGGAGAATGGCCAATTTTCTGATTTTTATGTAGCGTCAGTAGCGGATTCAGGGAAGGGGCTAGGGGGCTTCAGCCCCCCCCCAAAAGAGATTGCTAAAGGGTAACATTCTGCTTCATTATGCACATTGAGTATGTAAAGTGATCTTTTTAAATCATTTAGCCCCTCCCAAAAGTTTTTACATTGGTTCAGACTAAAATTTTGCTTTATTGTACATTTTGTTTGGGTTAAGTAAGCTTTATTCAAAATTTAGTCCCTCCCAAAACAGACATTCTGGATCCGCCACTGTGTAGCGTGTATTATTTTTTCTACATTTTTTTTAACATAATTATGTAACATTTCCACTGAAAACAACAGGGTGGATTTTATTACGTTTTTTGAGCGCAACTTTTCTAAATTTTTGGTTTACATTAGTACAAACCATAATCATCACATCGCTTTGGGTGCACTTGAAATATTTTTATTCTTGATTAAGATAATTATTTGCATTATATACAAATGGGAGTAACCTTTACTATTATAAGTGAAGTAATGTATATAGTAAATACACACAGGTTTTTGTGGGCTTCTGTATTTTTTTCTTTTTTTGTACTTGGGGGGGGGGGAGAGGATGTAGTGGTGATCGAAGGCAATTACTATTTGAATTAAAATGGAATGACTCATGGGCTCAGTATTGCAAAAGTAAAAGCAGACTATAAACAAGTTAAGGAAAACTGCAGAAGATATAGCACAAGTTAAGGCATAGTCTGATTATGACCAACGAGGGCCCCGGGCATTGGAGAATTTGGGGGCCCCCATCTATGAAATTTGTTTTATTTTTCATAAAATTTTGATATAAAAAATATATTTTAGAAAAATATTTGAAATTGGGGACCCTGAGCAAAGTCCCGATTTGCCCATGGGATAATAAGGCTCTGAGTTAAGGGGGGGGGTAATTATTTAAGAAAAAAATCTAAATTTCACTCTTTTAAAAATACAGAGGTGAAACTTTGGAGGTCCCGTTCAGCTTAGAGGCTCCCCCCCCCCATTGCGGGGAATGTTAGGGCTTACGGTAAGCCCTTGCCTCTGGTGCTAGGCCATATATAATGGGGCTGAGCTATTAAGAAACTTATAATAGAGAATAATTTAATTTCAGGGAGCTATTTATACACAGCAACGAATTTGTTAATTTGACTACAACTTGATTTTCCCAGATTTACCACTATGGTTTGGGGGATAATTATTGTTATTTTTAATTCATCACATACTTGTGTCCTTTTAACAACAAGAATCTTTTTAAAGGGAAAAGGTTCGTTTCTGCATATAAATTTCATAGAATATCTCTACAGTAAGAGTCATCGTAAGTAAAACGGTACTAATGCATTGACTAAATTTTAAATCCCCATGATTCCCCCGCTGGCTACAGCTTTGCTTATTAGCACATTATATATTTGAATCACGGAAAAAAGCGCACAATATTGAATTGGTTTGTATTTTGTGAAGAGAAGAGGGGGGGGGGCTGAATTAAAAAAATGTGAGAAACAAGCAGTAGCGGGTCTAGGGGGCTTCAGCCCCCCCCAAAAGAGATTGCTAAGGGGTTGCTTTATTATACATTTTAAGTAAATAAAATTATCTTTTTTTTTATAACTTAGCCCCTCCCAAAATGTTTTACATTACTTTAGACTAAAATTTTGCTTTATTGAACATTTTGTTTGGGTGAAATAAGCTTTTTTCGAAATTTAGCCCTTCCCCAAAAAAATTTGTGCATCCGCTACTATCCTACACTCTACAGAAGACCCTACAGACTCTACAAAAACTCTTTGTTCCAGATTAAAAAATAAATAGAAAATAAAAAGAGGAGTAATAAGAACAATAATACTAATTTCTTTTTTTATACATAAACTGATTGTTCAATTTGTTTGTATTCTTCAGAAAAGTCCAGAACCAGTGATTCAGTAACAAATTACAGCAGTTTCGAAAAATTTAAGTACTATCTCTCACCTAACAGGCAACCCTAAGAATCTAAGACTCCACAGATTTAACATGCACGTTCTCTGTAATATGTTATCACATTCAGTCTGATTTGTAATCAGCTATGGCTTATTATTACTGGTTTTCGTTTTATAAGAGCAAGAGTTTATTCTGATTCATGGTAATTTATCTTGATAACTCTTTGGTTTTAAATAATAATTCTTAGACTGAATGATTTATAAGTATATAGTATATTTACATATAAATATTTTTATTTTTGAAAGTATTTAATTTAAATATTACTACTTTTATTTTAGACATACTTTTCTTTCAGAATTAAATTATGGTATTAATAAGTCAATTTAAAAAACTTCCTTAAAACAAACTTTTTAAATAAAATCTTAGTGTAAGTGTACTGTTTTTAAACGAATTTTCATTTCTAAATTCTAAAAAAAACCCTTCATAAAGTAAACTGGCTAAAAATTATTTAAAACTCATTTCTGAAAATGTAAAATATCGGCTATATATAACTGTAATTAAAATTAATTTTTAATTAGTTTTGTTGGAATAGTTTTAATAATTATATTTTTCCATTATTAGTATTGCAAAGCTTATTCCCCCTCACCAACTTTGATTAAATATATATGCAAGCCTTTTTATGAGAAAACTGAAGCTTTCTACATCACCTCATTAATGTATAGAGGCATATTTTAGTTATTGGGAATTTTTGTAAGAGGGCTTTATAAAAATTAAAAGTTTGTATTTGTTTACATTTAATCTCCTGAAAATTTTAATTCGCCGCAATAAAATAACTTTAAAATTAATTCTATAAGGTCAATTTATAAAGAAGAAAATCCTAGGTCAGTGTTCTTTAGGGACCACCTATAATAGGGATTGAAAGTGATTATGATTTTTATTTAATATTTAAAATATTAAAATTATTACTTCCAGTGTAGATTATCAAGAAAGTTATTTTTATTTTGCGGTTAAGACAGATCTACACGAAGGATGTCTGCTTAATTAGGGTATACCTTGGGCAGAGGACTTTTGAGGGGTTCTGACGGGTCTGGAGAAAACAGCCGCGCGGTAGGCAGGAACCCTAGAGCTATACACTTCAGCAGTTTGCCAAATTGTCATGAAATTAATAAAAAGTATTTAAACTATAATGTAAAAGTTCAAAATACTTTTTTAAAGCTTTATAAATTAAATTTATATCTTCTAAAGCTCTTTCTCTACAAAACTCATTAAACTTTTAAGATAAACTTAAAAAAAAATAACTTGCTGAAATAAGCAAGAATGACGATATATAGAAAATTAAATGGATGAATTATGGAATATTGAACTTCATACATGAAAAAAATACAGCAAGAAGAAAAAATATCTACTAAAACAGTTATTATAACTTGGTGTAAAACTGTGAGAAAACCTCAATTAAGAAAAGGGAAATGTTATTAACTTTCGTTCACCAAATAAAACTTTTTTTTTTTTTTTTTACATAAAATATATTGTATCCCATTGAAAAATAAAATATAAATAAATAAATATTTCAAAGAAACCCTAATATTTAGAAATAATTTTAAACCAGTAGAGCAGATTGGGAATCAGAAAAATTGTTTAAACCAAGGGCTTAAAAAATAACCCTGTTTAAATTAAGCAACCTTGACAGTGAACTTTAAAAAAAATATTTTGTCAAGACACAGACTGGAGTTCCTTTTCGCATTTTAAATGAAACAGTTAAGATGACCCGTTAAAAATGTTTAAAAAAAAAAAAAAGACTTTGAAACGAAGTTTGGAGAAGGGAACGTGCCCCCCCCCCCACACACACACACAGATTGTTACGCTGTTTGTTTTAAATTTTTAAACAAATTACTGTTTAACTGATTTTGGTACGAAATTGGGGTGAGCATAGGGAGATACGTGCCCCCCCACCACCACCACCACCAATCATTTCAGCACTGCCATAGATTTTCCTCTATTTGTTTTGATAAAAATGATTTCATCCATTCTGTAGATGAATTCCCATGTTTTAACCCCGAGTTTTAGTGACCGGATATGTTATCCGTCATTCATCAACGCGCGACGAAGAAAGAGAGTATACACCTTCACACTGTCTCTCCCCTGTTCTCCCGAGGCTATTTCTTTGTTTGTGCTTCTTGGAAAAACGTGAACGTGACCTTGACAAACTCCTTGACAACCCAGTAGTCAGTTTTGGGGGTTTCTATTGGGGGAGGGGGGGCATTCAGAGTATGAAGCATGTTAGTGTAAAAATGATACGAAAAAAAAAAATCAAATACTTAAAAAAAAATTCACTTCACCAAAAGGCGCTCTTTCGGATGCCCACTCCTTCCTTACATTTTTTATTTCAAGCGCCACCCCCCCACACACACACACACATCCAAAAAATAAACCCCTTCAATATTGTGCGCTTTTTTCCGGGTGCGCTTTTTTCCGGTGCGCTTATTTCCGCCCACCTATATATTTATATATATCGGACCTCGATTTTCATAGGAAAAACTTGCACAATGAACAAGGGACTGTTTAAAAGCTTTGAATAAGCTGTTCTAAGATATTAAGTGCTCTTCTTTGACGTAATGCCGAAACTAAAAGTAAAGAGCGCATTGCTCTTTTAATTATTTAATTACGGCTAAGATTCCTAATATTCTCCTGGAAAGGAGAATCTGTAATTTTTATTTCATTGAAGAATATTACTTTAAAATAGTCTCTTAACTTTTAACCAGAGTAAAAAATAAACACCGTCAGATATTTCCAGGCAGTCAGAATGTTCGCACCTAAGGTGCATTACGTACTGAATTAGTAAAATTTATTGAACTACTAGGAAGAAAGGATTTTAAAAATATTATTTCACCGAATAACCTCTGAGCCGTGATATACTTAAGAGTATTAAAAATTTATTGCTTTTCCAGGTTTATAGTTTTTACAAATGTACACTTGTAAGTAAACATTTTCGATTTTTTTTTTTTTTTTTTTTTTTTTTTTCCATCTCGCGTGATTTTCATCACGGCCAACACATTTATCAAAAAACTTTGGTTAAACGGCGTTAATATTTAAATCACACAATAAAAATTCACTTAATTGCAATAAAGCCTTACAAAATTTATCAGCGAATGCTTGACACTTCATAATCTTTTCCCCGGTGGAAGTTACTCCTCCTATGATCCCCCCCCCTCCCTCGCCCTCTCTCAAAACCACAGAATTCCTTGAAAAACTGGGGGTGAATCTCCCCGCTCACTCTGTGCACAATGGGTGGGTTGTGCCGTGTAATTTCTTGACATTTGAAAAGGGGGGATGACATTAGCTGAGCAGGGAAACCAACATTTGTATGGCTGAGTACCAAGCCGTTTTCTGTTAGTTTTCCCAGTGGAAGCTTTAGCGAAAAAGGGAAGAAAAGTTTTTCTTTTCAAGGCGGTGAAGAGGTTAATTTCAACACTTATTTTTGAGAATTTTCATATCGATTTTTGGTAAAATCATACAAGACGGTGCGATTTCAAACGATTTATTTAAATTTTAATGAAATTTAAAGTCGTAATCAGTAGAGTTCTTTCTGCTAAAATATCTAAATCATTTTTGTTTCCAAGTTTTATGTGACATCTAAATAGTAGTGAATTTTAAAAATGTCAGTACAAAAAATAAATGAAATAAAATGGTATGAAAATATTCAGTAAATGAGAGATATGTGCAATGTGCCTTTGATAGACTTTAATTCTAAATGCAATCTGATATGTGCGAATAGTTATGTATAAAATAATGCCCACACATTTTTTTTCGGGGGGGGGGGAGGGGGAAGGGGGACTGCTTTTTTACAGGTGTTTTCAGAACCAACGTTTTCAGAACCGGAAAAAACTATTCTACAAAAAATTTAGGGTTAAGAATGTAAACAACAATAAAATTAAAGATTTCCTGAACGTGGAATTCGCGTTTTCGAACAAGAA
>JAWZYV010001417.1:0-17606 GCA_038373885.1 Cheiracanthium punctorium | reverse complement strand
TTGGCGAACGAATTGGCGAAATGTTAAAAAGAGCCAGCGCAACCCCTGACTTTGAGTTCGATATGTCCTTCTCTCGTGACGGTCACCTTGTGACTCTAAAATTTGATGACAAGGTGAACACATAGCGACCAGTAGGAGAAATAAATGTCGACCGAAAAGGAGAAAAAATGTGATGCTGCCATCTAACTTGAATTACGGAACCTCTTCCATCGCTTACGGTTCTTGCGAAGAGATACGAAGCCGGATCAACTGGTTGGTTGAAGACTATGCCAGTATGTCCTGCCAGGGGAAAACAGATACAGTGTTAGTTAAAAAGCAGTTCCGGCGTTGTGTTCTTCAAACGTGCACAACGCATTGATTATATTGAGCACAGTTTGTTAGAATCAAACTTATTCCAACCACCGCTCATTTTGAGATTTAAAAATACCATCTAGTGCCCCATATTTTTTAACCTTTCCTCTACATTCTTTATCTTAGAAACAATTATTGCAAATATAATTTTTAAGCATTCTGTATTACATGGTATAGGATGGATAGGAATAAGCCCATATTCTACATGTTAACAGAAACTTGTTAGAAGTTGATTACTCTGAACAGTGAAAATTTATAGTCCGATACAGTTTTAAATGCAAATTTTTAGAGTAGATTTTTTTAGAAATTGTTAGGTTGGTGATAGTAAATATATATCTCATTCTATCCTTATATAGTGCTTACTTTATTTAAAAACTAACAAAGTACACAGTTTTGTTATAAAAAATGTTTATTAAAAAGGGTAATACAAACTATAATTGCTTAATTTAGCTATCAGCTGTTTCTTATATGTAACAAGATCCGACGACTGTATTAACTGAGGACACCACATTTTCCGTGATAGAGCGATTTAAAGTCTGAGTTTTGTGAATAGAGTTTGTCTGCCGTCGCCCTCCTAGATTGCTTTAACGCTTTGAGGCGCAACCCTTTCCCAATGCTGAAAAAAGGGCAGCCGTTGCCATCGCTCAACTTAACTACCAGCAAGATGGCGGACGATCGATACGTTCATCGCATGCCACAGATCTAGAGACCCTTTTTAGACGCAGGCACAGCCAGCTGCGTCTAAAAAGGTCTCTAGATCTGTGGCATGCGATGAACGTTTCGATCGTCCGCCATCTTGCTGGTAGTTAAGTCGAGCGATGGCAATGGCTGTCCTTTTTTCAGCATTGGGCAGTCTGTCCAGCTGTTCTCGCTTTCTTCCATTTTTCAGCAGATGTCAGTTCTGTTAAAAAGAATCGTGACCAATTTTTTTACGGGAAATGAACGTGCTAAAAAGTAAAGGATTCTGGTGGAGCTATGCCACCCGCAACTATTTTTATAGAAATCCAATCTATTCTTCGTGACAGGCAACAGTCAAAACGTCAGAGTTTGGTGATCCCAGAGCGGGATCACTGCGCCTTAAAGGGTTAACTCTCTTTAATTTTCTCTGAGCCTTCTACCCCCCCCCCCCCGAAAGCCTCCAGCGCTCACCAAGGTGAGTTATCGCCCTCTTTGAAAAAGACTGGTACCGTACACACTATAAAATAAAGTATTTAACTTGACTTTCACAGTACATTTGCGTGTCTGTCTCACAAACAAGTACTCTGTTTTAAATAAATTTTGTCCAGCACCTTAGTCATGTTCATTCGTTGCTTCATGGAAAAGCAACGGGCCCTTTAGCAGTTGTTTTTGTAACTATCGCATGCTGTACTACATTGAATGTCTTCAGAATGTGTAGCGTACCTAAATTGTAGGACAAACTTTGAAGTATGTTTTCTGTACGTCTGATAGTCCTACACAAGAAAAAGGAATGTAGAAAAGTGCTACTGAGAACTAGATTAGAACGTGAAGCTCAATATGCGCAAACGCAAATTCTAAACCAGAACGCTTTTTGCACAATGTACACAGGGTTCTTCATTTTTAACCATGGGGGTTTAAACCAGTGGTTTTTAACTGTTTTACCCGACCTGGTCAGTATCAATTTTGACTAGATTTCACAGTTGAAATCCATTGTTCAAATTAAGTAATACTAATTAATAAATTTAAACAGCATATCTATAATAATAAAAATGAATGTTTGTAAATCTGTCTGTCTGTATGTGTGCGGTCTCCAGACAAACCTACTGCACGCAGAACTCTGAAAATTTGAATATATAAGCCCATGAGTCCGATAATGTGCACCTAAGAATCAGAATTTTAAAATTTTAATTACTTTTTTAATTATTAATTAAAAACCGTTTTCAGGATACCATGCTCGGCGAGTTTCGCCAGCATGATACTGTGAAACAAAATTGCATGCATTGGAAAACATGAAATGGCACGGAAATTTAGTCAGTTTTGCGCCAATCTATATCAATAAAAATGAATGTCTGAAAATCTGCATGCGTGCGATGTCCAGAAAAAACTACTGGACGCAGAACTCTGAAAATTCGAACATATGAGCCCATTCCTTCGGTAATGTACACCTGAGGCTCAGAATTTTGAAATTTTAATTACCGCTTTTAATTATTAATTAAAAACCGGTTTTAGATCGTCATGTTTGGCGAACTTTGGCCTCATGAAAAGATTTATGCTTGAAGTGAGTGGTAACCGCAACAGTAAAAAACCGTTTTTTACGTTGCCATGCTTGGCGAGTTTCGCCCGAATGCTACTATAAAACAAATCGTTTGCATTTGAGAAGCATGAAATGGCACGAAAATTTCATCAGGTTTACGCCAAATCTATCTATCTCTATAATAATAATAATGAATGTTTGTAAATCTGTCTGTGTGCGGTCTCCAGACAAATCTACTGCACGCAGAACTCTGAAAATTTGAATATATAAGCCCATGAATGCCGATAATGTGCACCTGAGAATCAGAATTTTAAAATTTTAATTACTTTTTTTTAATTATTAATTAAAAACCGTTCTAAAACGGAAAATTTCTTACCCTGTGTTACGAATTTTGGGAGCAACCCGCTGTTCTGGGGTTTAAAATAGTTTAAAATTCGTATTCTATGCGTTAAATAGTTAAATTTTGCTTTTTGTTGCATTGATATGTAATGTTCTGGAAATCTCGGGTTCTATGGGTCGTAGGTCTTCGAAAACCTAATTTTGGGGACTTATTTTTAGCGCCAAATTTGGCGATATTTCTTTATTTGGCGCGTTTTTCCTAATGGGGCCTTTTCATGAAATGTTTTTATGGTATTTAATACGTTTAATGACCTAACATTTCCTAATTTTCATAAATTTAAATCGAAAATTGCGGATTTTACATGATAATTTGTTTAATTTGATGAAATATTTAATAACTCCAGCAATTTTAAAGCAAATTATATGTTTATTTTTCTTCATCTGTATCTATTCCTTTTACAATACCTGGCCAATTTTTTTAAAAAAAATTACTTAAAAACTGTGGTTTAAAAAATTATTTTGTGAAAAATTGTTCTGCCATTCGAATACTATGCGAAACTCCCCTTCCGTTTTTTCAAATAAGAGAAATGTGTGACGCCACAGCAGTGAGTTGTTTTTAGTGGTGCGTTTGTAAGTACGTACCTGAAACTCTGGAACCATTATCTGCACATTCTGTTATATAATTGCGGCCTAGAGTACTAATCTGTAGTTGCAGTTTACATGTCAGATTTTGTAAATCGCATAATTTACGGGGTTCACGGGCAACGCCGTGCGGGTCTGCTAGTATTAAAATTAAATTCACTTTTGTTAAAAATATAATAATATAAATAACATAAACTAGAAAATACCAAATAAAAAGAATATCGTAACATAAATAACATAACACCCTAAAATAAAAGAAATGTCTTAACTGTTTTTTTACACAAGCTCTTTTGTGTAATTTGTGTTGAATTTAAAAGACGATTACAAGTAACAAGTTTTGCGATTATTTCTAAATCTAGACGGTTTCGCCATTTATTTTGGATTATTCCTAACTTAGACAATAATCTTCCTATTGATGAAGAGCAACACAACAGTTCATTAGATGCAATTTGAATTCAAGAAATTTTATGTCAGTGCCTTTAATATTCTTCATTGTTGTCCAGGTTAAATGAATTGTTAAAAACACACATAAGATGTTATAGGTAAGAGGATACGCACGTTTCAACCAAAAATTGTACAAAAAAAAAAAAAAAAAAAACAATTTTTGGTTGAAACGTGCGTATCCTCTTACCTATAACATCTTAAGTGTGTTTTGTACAAAGTTTTTTATTTACTTTATTGTTTAACACCGGTATTTTGAGTGTTTTTTCTGTAAATGAATTGTTATTGGTTTTACGAATGTATTTGAGTCAATTCATCAATACTAATAAGCAGTGCGGCAACTACTGTTTCCGTCACACGGGGCAAACCTTAAATATTATGCTTCCCGAGAATTACAACTGATTTTGAATCCCCCACCCTTTTACCACGGCACAGGCCCCGTTCGACCCTGCTAATAAGCTCACTAATGACGGCTTCGTGATAAACTAAAACTCGTGCATTATTATTGTAGTATTTTTACAATTGCATGGTCATTTTTTTAATCTCGAACATTCTTATCGTATAAGCATATTTTACTAATGAGCCACATAAATTTTTCAGTGTACTATTTCTTTTAACTGCACTTGTTACTTTTATGCTTATAATTAAG
This sequence comes from Cheiracanthium punctorium, assembly GCA_038373885.1. Classification (NCBI taxonomy): domain Eukaryota; kingdom Metazoa; phylum Arthropoda; class Arachnida; order Araneae; family Cheiracanthiidae; genus Cheiracanthium; species Cheiracanthium punctorium. The sequence goes on along the minus strand of JAWZYV010001417.1, from coordinate 12,972 downwards.
CTACTTAAATTACTTTTAGTTCCAAGAAAAAAAAATTATTATTATTAAGATCGTTTGTAACATCTCTGTCCATTTTTGACTATTTCTGTCCAATTTTGTACGGTTAAAACCACCCTGACCTTGTGGTTCGGTCAAGATCAGTTTTGACCGGTTAAAATTACAATTTTGAACATGAAGCGCGTGGTCGCGATCAGAGAACCCGTGTGTGCTTCCTCCGATAATGTTTCAAAAATCTTTTCATTATTCAAAATACTTTTTAGTAGACGGTGCGTATGAACTGATGTTCAATCCCTGTCATTCTAAAAGTTTCTTAGCGGCAGGAATGGAAGTCGTGTGCGTCTCTGTAAAAAGATCTATATGAATGTTGCACCCACCATTTTATTTGGTGGATCAACCTGTTGAATAACACCAACAGAAAACATTAACTTTATTGTGCTCTAAAAAGAATGTCGCCATTTCCTGCTTTATCCAAAAGTGTTAAATGAATTAATGTAGTTCATAAATATATATTTATGTTAGCTTATTTATTATGTACAGATAAAACATGTGTGGAACTCGTTCAACAAATGAAATATAACTGTAAAGAAAATCATTAAAATAAAATAAATAAATTATATTTACATATATACCACTTAAAATAAATTTAAGTAAAAAATTCTTTTAAATATCTTCTATACCCTTAACGCATGGACGAAATGGATACTCACATTTAAGTTAAGACTATCTGAGGTGACGCCCATTTTCAACTTGGGCTTTTGTAATTAAGATATGCCTTTAATGGATTGCTCTTGCAGAAATTCTCGTTTATTCAGACACTAAATGAAATATTGCTCATTTTTTTAAATGATAATATGCGATGCTAGAAAAAATAATGGGAGAATGGTACGCCTTTATTTTGCCTTCAAGTGTTTGCATATAAAAATGAATCAAAGAAAAGAAAAAAAATTTCATAAATCGAATTTGAAATCTTTGCAGTTATAAAAACATGCATTAGAGAAAACATTAAATATACTTAGGTCCGTAGCTGAACCTCAAATTTTTCAAGGGAAACTTAAAAATTTATCCACGAATACGTATTTTTTTTCCCATATCTTACGTTTATTATTGCGGGGGGGGGGGGGGGGTGGCCGCAGCCCCATCAGCCATCCCCCGCCTACGCCCCTGTGTGGAACCGAGTAGCTTTTGTCACATACTGAGTAAACCTGAATTAAAAAATCCGATGTGTCCAACACATGACTTCCTTGCACGTCTATTAAATCAAAAATGTTTTTTACGCACTTCCTCTAAACTTATTTGTTTGAAAGATATAAAATATCAATAATAGTAAGATATAGCGATTTCTAGCCAAACATTTCGATATCGCCAAGCTGAGTTCAATTTGAAAGATTTCTTTCTGACACTTTATTTGGCGATATTTCACCAAAAGCCGACAAACTTGAAATAGTTTGCGAGATGTTGGGGATAGCCAAAGTAGTCATTGACCACAGACTTTCAATGAATTGAGTGCATCCATACACCTTAATGTATTTAAAGTCATTTGGCTTACCCTGTAAATAAATTCCCAGTCGATTGCTGTCAAAAAAGATATTGAAAACCGTTAGATATTATAATATAGTTCTAAATACAAAAGTTCAAAATTCTACGGGTTAAAGTTTTAGAGTTATACAAAATACGAAATAATTTTTGGCGATATTTCGGCGAAACTCGTCAATGTCGACGACATTTGGCGAGATATTAAGCATGGACCAACAATGACAGATTATCGCCAAATTTGGCGATATTTCACCAAAACTCGCCAAGAACGATGACAAATGGCGATACTTTGGGCATGGACCAAATGACTGACTATCGCCAAATTTGGCGACATTTCGGCAAAACTCGCCAAGGTCGAGGACAGACGGCGAGATTTTGGGCATGTACCAAACAATGACTGTCTACAATTGTATTATATTGAAGATGTCCATAGACATTAAAGTACTGAAATTCTTTTCGGTGGTCCTGTAAATAAACTCTCCAGTAGATTTTAACCAAAAATCGAGATGCACAACTAGATGTTACAACAATCTTATATATGAAATTTCATAATAGTTTTTGAGATTTGAGAGTTAAATATGCACACACGTACACAAAAAAGTCGCCAAGCTTGGCGACTTTTCGCATAGTTCTTCAGGGAGGCACGTGACCGTGGTCGGACCATTACCTAACTTATGTGGTAGGACGGTATTGTGCTTGAAATGGATGAATATCCTAAAATTGCCATTGACCGTAATGTATTGGAAATCTTTTGAGTGTTCCTGTAGCAGAACTGTAAATGATAAAGACACTTTTTTTAATGGAGAAATTCATTTTCTAACTCTTTACAGCATATATCACTTCTGAGTCGTTTGAAATAGCCCAATACCTCTAAAAAACGCTTTGATGAATTTCGGCCCATAGAGCGTAATGTATTTCGAATCTTTTAGGCGGTTCTGTAGATAAACTATCCAGTCGAATGGAACCGAAAGGGGAGGTGCACAACTAGATGTTACAACAATCCTAAATATAAAGTTTCAACATTCTACGCCTCATAGTTTTTGAGATATGCGAGTTTAATGAATTTCGGCCCATTGAGCGTAATGTATTTCGAATGTTTTGGGCGGTGCTGTAGATAAACTATCCAATCGAATGGAACCAAAAGGGGAGGTGCACAATTGGATGTTACAACTATCCAAAATATGAAGTTTCGACATTCTACGCCTAATAGTTTTTGAGATATGCGAGTTTAATGAATTTCGGCCCATAGAGCGTAATGTATTTCGAATCTTTTGTGCGGTCCTGTACATAAACTATTCATTCGATTGCGACCAAAAGGTGAGGTGCACAACTAGATCATAGAACAATCCTAAATCTCAAATCTCAACATTCTACGACCCATAGTTTTTGAGATATGCGAGTTACATACGTACGTACGTACGTACAGACGGCATGGAAAAACTGACCACAATAAACTCGCCGCTGGTCAAAATGAGTTGCAGACGCGTTAATATGATCGTGCATGCTAGCCTACGATGAGATGCATCGAAAAAATTCTTAAAATTAAATTTAGAGGTAGTCAAAATCGGATTTTTTGTCGAAATTTGGCCCCCAAAATTTTTCGGGATCACATTACTTCCTTATACTACGTACAAGGAAGTAAAAATCGTGGACATTATCTCTTTAGCTAAATATTTTGGGAAATAGTCCTTTTCTATGCATTTTTTTCCCTTTCAGTATATTGAGAATACATTTTAATTGAGTGCTTTATGGCATTAACATGATTTTTATGAAATACTAGCTGAAGTGCCCGTTCTTCGCACGGGAATATATTTTCATTAAAAACACAAATACAAAGAATGTTACTCTTATTATAAGTGCATGTAAACCGCCAGTGTTTAAACATCTCTGAAATATTTTTTTTTTTTGGAAATTTAAAATTTAACTTCGTAGATATACTTTATTTATATTGTAACTTTTCTACTGTTTGATAATTTTTATATAATTTCAAACTTTATCTACTGGTGATACTGCTCGCTAATTCATACATTTTGTTTAGGCATTTATATACATTTCTTTCTCTGAGATAAGCGGGATTTAAAAATTAGTTTGTTTATTATGACATAATTCTGAATTATCATTTAATTTATTCAAACACAGCTGTAGAAACAAAATCATAAATAATTATGAAGTTAGACTTAACGCTATGCAAATAGTGAATATATTTTTGACATTGCCACACAAAATTTATAAATTGTTCAAACTCAGCTTTTGCTACTGAATAATACCTACATATTTATGAGGTTAGACTTAATACTATGAAAATTGTGAATACTTTTGAATATATATTGTACAATAAAAAAACTCGGCTGTTCGAGCCTCGTCAGGGGTAGCCCCTGAACCCCCTTAATTTTTTAGTTTCATTATTGCCATATTAAAACGATATTAATTAACTTCGTCATTTTATCGCTCATCTTTCGCTCATCTTTCTTTCTCTTTTATCGCTCATCTTTCGACAATAGATACACACCTGATCCATTTTTCCAATCAATAAAGTTGGGTGTTCGTGATAATTAATTTCAGAACTGTATACAAATGCTTCTTTTTTCAGATTTTGAAAAGTACGCTGTCTAGAAGAGGAGGCCCTCGTTCGGGCATCATCTAGACGTGCTTTTGTCTGTTCTGCACTCTCACTTGCCCTGGAAGTAGAGGCCCTCGTTCGGGCATCATCTAGGCGTGCTTCTGTCTGTTCTGCACTCTCACTTGCCCTGGATGTAGATGCCCTCTTTCGGGCATCATCTAGGCGTGCTTCCGTCTGCTCCACACTCTCACTTGTCCTGGATGTAGATGCCCTCGTTCGGGCATCATCTAGGCGTGCTTCCGTCTGCTCTACACTCTCACTTGTCCTGGATGTAGATGCCCTCGTTTGGGCATCATCTAGGCGTGCTTCTGTCTGTTCTGCACTCTTACTTGCCCTGGATGTAGAGGCCCTCGTTCGGGCATCCTCTAGGCGTGCTTCTGTCTGTTCTACACTCTCACTTGCCCTAGCTAATCGCTTCCGTTTCGTTTCAGAAGAATATTTCCCAATTGATTTTCGCTTTTTTTTGAAGCATAATCTTAAAAAGCCAGTCTTCACTTGATTAAAGCAACTGAATTTAAGAAACTAAAATTTTGAAACTAAACCGAATTTTCGATAGTTGTGAAATACGAAAATAATTGGAAACTAATTGGTCTGCTTTAGTCGCTAAAAGTCCTTCCCTTTGCTGTGGCGTTTTTTGGAAACATGGTGTCATAACAGATGCTTATTCATATCTTGAATTTTCACCGGAGGCCAGTACACGATGCTTTTTCGAAGATATAATTAAATTTGAAACACTCACAGAATAGAATATTAGGTTACACTTTTGATTTTGCGCCTTAAAAAAGATTCAGTAAAAATAAGATGAAATTTTAATTACAAAAATTCAAAGAAAAACTTACATTTAAGTATCTTTTTATCTGTTGAAACGTTAAAACAAAAGTGAACGGCATGATAAGAGAAAAATAAAATGTTAAGAATATATCGAGCTGCTGTTAATTTTATATTTTAAAATGAGAAATTTAGATGTTGCCACATGTATAAGTTAGTTTTAAAATATTACTTTGGAGAACGTGTAAATAAAATTAAGATTTTCGCATAACTCATTTTTAATCTCATGACGTCAAATTCGCGTCATTCTCAGTTGCAATGTCTAACATAAATTACTGAAAGAAGAAGAAAAAGGAAAAAAAAAAAAACCTAACGTTGTTTTACTTTTCTACAGCATCTGGTGGAAATTTATTAGTTAGCTCGTGGTGTTATTGTTTGTCAAAGCTTGAGCTAATTAAGATTTCTAATGCATTTATAAACTCGTGACATCAAAATGAAGTCATTTCATTTATGTTATAGATCGCCAGGATATAGATGGTATGTCACATGATCACTATTTTACACAATCGGAAACTGAAAGCGCTTTCTGAAGGCGAAAATTCTTCCGACAACGTTTAATCTATGACGTCACGTTCTGACCAGGGTAGTCGAATTTACTTATTTCACGCAAATCGGGACTTTGCCCAGAGCCCCGGCTCGAAATGGCCCCCAATTTCAAATGTTGTTCTTTTTTTATAACAAAATTTTATGAAAAATAAAACAAATTTCATAGATGGGGGGCCCCCAAATTCATCAATGTCCGGGGGCCCCTGTTGGTCATAATCAGGTCCTGTTTAACACCGCAATATATTTCCTGCGATTCGAAAACGTGTCCCGTTTAAAATCTCAATTGAAAATGAAAATAATGCTGAATAATTCACTGGTGAAGAAACAGCATTCAATTCTTTTTCTGACAACGTTAAATAAAATATAGAATTATTTCCTGCGTGGCGTATGTTTTGCTTGTGAGTTCGTTATTCTGATTGAGTTTCGAAAGGGGTTTAAAACTCATGACATCAAAATCACGCACAACATTCAACATGCGAAAACACAGTTATTTTAAAGTAATTTTATTTATTTTTTTCCAACTGGCAACTTTAATCATTGTTACTGTCTCCAAGACAACCAAACCGCAAGATAACATACCGACGTTTTTAAGCATCTGCTTTTGAAATAAAAATCCTTCTTTACATAAAAATTCGTAAAAAATCTCCTAATTAATATTTTCCTTTGGTTTCTCTTTTAAAAGAGGGCGAAATGTATGCTCCGTCATTTGACAAAATATAAAAAAGTTATGACGGATAGAATTCAAGATGCAGCAGTTTTAAAAATATTTTACGAAAGTCAGCGTGAAATTTAATTTTATTTGAAAAATCCCCAAAAATCTGCAAATTTTCTCGTCTATCCGATGATGTAAATATCGTTTTGTTGCGAGTGTAATTACTGGCGTTATTACGTATTAAGCGAAAAAAATCGCCAAAAATCGGACAAAACATAAAATAAAACATTTTCTAATTCGAATTTCAAAAACATTGCTCCGAGGCGTGTTAGGATCTGTCCTAGTGAAGCCGTATGCAAAATTCGGTAGGTCTGCGACCCACCGTCTCGGCGCATGCTCACGAATTTGCTGAAATCGGACATTTGAGTAGCTTTCTGCCCTGAAAATTGCGAAAAATCGTTAAAAATTAGGGAACAGGTGGATTTTCAGAATTTTAAAGTAGCCTACGGCCTATTCTATGTCGTTTCACGTGTATGTGCAAAATTTGAAGCCGATCGGTCTGATGGTGTGGGAGGAGTTCCCGGACGAACAAACAAACAAACAGACAAACTTTCACATTTATATAATAGATAGATATATAGGTACTTTTGAACTACCTTCATTTTCCCACATGGGGGGGGGAGGGGAGAGAATGGGGTTACCAATACTTGTCTAATTAAAAATGACACCGTAGAAAAGTATTTTGATAACGTTAAAAATAATAACATATTTTCAATCTATATAAGTTCAATTAACATAAATTTAACAGCTTGAGTTCAGGACCTTAAAAAAATGCACGATTTTCCTACACCTGACCTTATTTATTTAGATTTAATCTAAATCAATACAGTAAAATTCTGTACTCTTTTATACGCAACTTTGGAATTTATGGCAGGGCTCGAAATTAAAGGCTATGGTCCGCTGGTCCGGGACCACCAAAATATGTAAAGCAATATAACAGAATGCAAAATTTGTTGTTCGTCGGACCAGTAACGTTTTATTTACATTTTTCTGTTGCAAACATTTCTCTTTGTTTCTCAATACATGTAATCTAATTTTACCAATTCATGTATCAAAATTTGATCTGTTTAATATTTTTGCAATAGGTATTTACATTTTCTGACTCAGATCTTAAAGAAAATCTGTATATATTGCTCATATAATTTCTTTTGTTCTGCATTTCTTAAAGTACGTGTATATGGACCAGGGAAATCATGCAGTCACTGGTCCTTTGAACCACTGACTGCATATTCTAATTTCTACCCCTGAGTATAAGTACCTTAATAATTCGGCACTTTCATCTTCCTCTTGGGAATACGTTATTCTAGATTCCAGAATGTTCAGCATTTTGCAAATGGCTCAAAATGGCACTCATAATTACTTATTCTTACCTTAACTTAATTAAAAACTGCTCCGTTTGAATAATTTAATCTTCTAAATTATCTTACTATCTGTTAGTCCGGCTATGCCAGCTTTTCTGCTGATGAATTTCAAGTCTCTTTGAAACGATGTCTGCGCCTTCGTTCTTCCAATTTCTTAATCGTCAGTTTGCATTTATTCTTTGGAAAATACATCAGTTAGTATCCAGTATATTGAGAGTAAGGTCAGCGTGAAACACTGTATAAACGTGTTCTATTTTCGTTCAAAACAATCGTTTGAAGAAAAAAGAAGAAGAAAAAAAAAGCATGTGGTAATAATTACAGTACCATAGCTCGTGTGACTTTTAGAAAAGAGATTGAGTTGATTTCTAAGCAACACCTCTGTTTCTCGTATCTAAATTTAGTCTTCCCCATTCAAGGACACATTCTTTTAATTCGGCAGTTAATTGGTGATTAATTAAGTGTGCCACAGAAGGAAATATCGATTGTGCTGTAGTAGAGTCCAAGTTCTAATTGATTTTTCACTCCTGATAATCCGCTTTTATTTTGTAACTAGAAGATAAAGGCCGTTCTGGAGACAATTAGAAAGAGCGCTAGAAATAAAACATTTGACAAAATATGTCAACACTCAATATGTTTAATCTTCATCCACTAAAAATAAATAACTTCATATTCAATTTTTATTATACCGAAATCGAATTCCATTCTCTTCTGAATTCTCTTCTTTCGCATTCCAACGATTTCGCTTTGTGGCAAATAAGTAAATAAAAATAAACTACGTGATCTGGAAAAACTATTTTTAACGAATTGGAACTGCAATTGTAACTTCAAAGTTTGATAACCGTGACTTCAATATAATATGTCAGTATCAGTTGCAATACATAATTTTGTCTTGCAAATGATTAACTTTTTTTTACTGTCGGAAATAAAATAGAGCTGAAAACAGCTAAAAATCGCTTAAAAATCAGAGAATGGGTGGATTTCCAGATTTTTAAAGTAGCGCAGATTGTTTTCTATATTTTTTACATAATTATGGAAATTTACAAGCCGATCGTGAAAACGGTGTGGATTTTATTACGTTTTCTGTGTGCTTAACGTTTTAATCTCTTTGAGTAACTGTGGTAAAAGTTTTATCTTGAAGTGGTTGATCCGGAATTGTGCCAGATTTAGTGAGTCAGTGAATCAGCGAGTCAGGGATCAACTTAACTATATAGTAGGATTAATGTTGCGTGTTATCATCGTATTATTCATACAGTATTTCATTCTTATCTGTAGCGCACTTGAATTACTGTATATTCTGGATAATCGTTGCGTTAAGGGAAGCCCCTCTTTCAGACTGCATCCGGGTAAAACACTTATAGTTTACCTTTTATTATTTTACGCCGAAAGTTTTCCTTCCCCAAATCTTTTGTTATTATTTTTTTAAATCTCTAAATAGTTTAATTATTCAAATTAGTTATTAAGACATTGTAAATTGTAACCGAGCTTAATTAAAAATCAATTTCAGTTCTATTTTTACACATTATCAAAATTTCGTTAAGTACAAAATTAACTACTTTTTTTTTCAAAAAAGCCTCTTTTTCAACTTCAGAAATTTAAGTTTATTGAAAATTATCCTAATATTTAATTTTAATGATTTTTTGAAAAGAATATTAAATGTAGTGGATTTTTTTAAGGACTGAATAACATTATGATTTAAATCCGATTAGAAGACTCATTAAAATGTAAAAAATTACTACTTTTAACATTAAATACATCTTTATACATATAAAACAATTAAATTGCAACAGATTCTATTATTTAGATTTTGCATAACTTAATTTAAAGGATCATTTAATATTTATACGCTTTTCTTAAATAACATTGTCTATTCCCGAAAATTGTATTTAATCCAAAAAAAACTCAGTTTAAACCAATAAAACTTTTTTTAAAATAAATAAATAAATGAATAATATATATATATATATATAATACTGGTTGTATATGTATTTTTTCCATTATAGCGGCCAAGGCTACCAGCTTTGCCGCCCCATACTTTACTGTTCTTTATACTCAGTGCAGTGTTGGCCAAATTATTTTGGACTCATTCCAACGGCAAATCATGTTTCTTTGATTTAACCGTATTTGCCATTGAATGTATTTACGTTAGGGTTGCTACAACTTTTGGGTGTCATCATAAAAGCCGATGGTGGCCATGGCGGTGATGCCAAGTAGTGCAAACATTGCAAAATGTATGAAAAGGCATAATTGGAGACCTTTCCATTCATAAAATGACTATGAAAATACTGTATTGGGTGGTAACGTGTTATACAAATTCCTACAGAACTTAATAATAGTTTTTAATAAACCCAGTGTTATGGGCCAAGTTAGAAACCTGGTGTTTTTATAGTATTGTTGTATTATTTAATATGTATTCTTACGTTACAATCAGAGGCGTAGCCAGGAGGGGGGGGGGGTTAGGGGGGTCATAACCCCCCCCGCATGAGGAATTTTTTGCCATTCAAAATGTATATTCTTCACTCCTTTATCACACACATGTATGCACATACGTGAGTAGCAGTAGTCGTAAACCCCCCCCCCCATGAAAAATTTCTGGCTACAATAATATAGAAAGAAGCAGGAAATAGGGCTAAAATGTGGTTTAGGCCACTGCATGACGATGTTTTTTCCCCTTTCTTTCTTTCTACTTTTTTTTTTTTTTGGGATGTGCGATAAACGCGCCAATTATTGTAAATTCGATATTTTAAAACTGTGAAAAGTTCCGAAAGATCTTGCATTTTCGCGTATGCATTATTATTATTATTTTGTAATCCAGCTACTTCGTGACATCCTAACTAATATTATAAATGCGAAAGTGAGTTTGTTTCTTTGTTTGTTTGTTTGTTTATAACGCTATCACGCCTAAACCGCTGAATCGATTAGGATGCATTTTGGTTTAGATATAGATGGGACACTGGAGATGGTTATAGGCTACTTAGAATTTTAGATTTTTAATTACGTTTTTAATTATTAATTAAAAACCGTTTTTACGTTGCCATGCTTGGCGAGTTTCGCCCGTATCAATCAAATGATTCATGTTTTGAGCTAACAAGAATGCTATTGCTTCAATAAAGAAGCGCGTGCGTGCATCTGAAAAACATTAAATTCCACGGAAATTATGCCAGTTTTATGCCAAATCTATCTATCAATAATAATAAAAATGAATGTTCTCCAGACAAATCTACAGAAAGCAGAGCTTTGAAAAATTTGAGCATAGAAGCCCATGACTGTGCACCTGAGGCTCAGAATGTTGAAATTTTAAATACTTTTCTAATTATTAATTAAAAACCGTTTTATCGCCCGCACAAAATGATTTATGCTTTTGAAATAAAGCTGAAATTCTATTTTCAGATAAACATGCATTTGAAAAACATGAAATGGTATGGAAATTATGTTGATTTTACGCCAAATTAAAAAGCATTAGAAAAGTCCAAATGTGATTCTTAAATTTCCAAATCCTACCAATAATATAAAAACTCGGCTGTTCGAGCCTCGTCAGGGGGAGATCCCCCTGAACCCCCCTAATTTTTTAGTTTTATTATTGCCATATTAAAACTATATTAATTGACGTGTCATTTTATTGCTCATCTTTCGCGTATTTCGCCTGGTAACCCTATGTTGAAATTTTTATGAGTGTAACCTATTTATAGAAAAATACATGCGGTGCATATTCTACAGCTTACGAAATATTGTAACAATAGATTAAAGCTGTTGGGAACTAATAATATTTGAATATATGTAAAAAATACATGAGGAGCATATTCTACAGCTTACGAAATAGTGTAACAATATCGAGACTAAAGATTGCTTTAATCTCGATATTAAAGCTGTTGTGAACTAATAGTATTTAAATACATGTAAAATTATGTCGCTTTATTATGTCGCATTTTTGGGATACATTTTTCAATAAGGGGATTGAGAGATAAAATGACATAGTCATTAAAAAATGTGTACGTTTGTGTGTTTAGATGTTTTTGACTGAATCACACACAAATTGCTGAACGGATTTGGAAAAATTCGTAATGAAGATAGCTTATGCCCTGGATTAACATACAGGCAACCTTTCAAGCCTATAGCATAAATAATTCTTTTACAAAAACATTCAAAATAATTCTAATGTATTGCGCTTAGTTACACTATTCCTGAGTATTATTGTTTGTTTGTTTGTGGATTGAGTGCTGAGACCGATATTAGGAAAATGTTCTACATTATTGACTGCACTAGGGTCCTAGGCCTATATGGGGAATTCCTCTCTAGGGAACTTTCTAAGGGATCCTAGCCCGTATTTACGCGAGGTTTTGGAGAAAACCGCGAAAAACTGCGAGCGGCTAGGTTGACAGGCTCGACCAGGGTTTGAACCTGGCACCTCCAGCCTTCCAGTTTTGAGAGTAGAACTTCTTAGACACTGTTGGGACCCTGAGTGTTATAGGCTACCTTTTATGCATATATCACAAATAGTTCTTTTACAGGGATACTCATAAGAATTACATTACACTCTATGTGTATCTCTGTAAGTACTGAACCGATTCCAAAACTTTTTTCACTGTTAGTAAGCTACACTATACTTGAGTATTATAGGCTAAAATTCATGCATGTAGTGCAAATAGTTCCTTTACAGGAACACTCAAAATAATTCTAATACATTACGCTCTCTGGGTATCTATGTAACTATAGAACCGATTCTAAAACTTTTTCGCTATTAGAAAGCTGCACTATTCCTGATTAACGTAGGCTAAAATTCATGCTATAGCATAAATATTTCTTTCACAAGAACAACAAAAACAGTTAGCAAATACTATCGTAACTGTATTCGCCAAATGCCTGAAAAAAAATCTAAATTTAGTAACTCTGCTTACTCTCTTATTTTAAATGAATTTTTATTATACTACCATGCATTATACTTCATATAAAATAAGTAAAAAGCAAATAATATTTAAATGCAGTTTCTTTTGTCGCAAACATATGTGTTATTCACACATGCTTCATTTCTTTTGGGACATAACTCTAAAGCCGACGCGGACGAAGTCGCGGGTAGCAGCTAGTACGTAAATAAAAATAAACAGTAACGAATACGTTTGCTCTTTTGACGTCATTAAAACTGTTAATTTGATTTTTTTGCGCATGCGTTATTGCTATTACGCCTAGTTGTTTGCATCTAGTTGTTGCCGTTCAGAGCGTAGAAATATCGTCGATTTTGGTACCGCATACGTTAGCGTATTATATAAGACGATTTTCGTTTTGTGCCTCTCTTAATTCAAATCTGTGTATTTCTTGGAAACTGTTCATTTTCTTTGTTTTCCTACATTCCGCACTCCCTTGTTGTGATTACTCCACAC
>JAWZYV010001416.1:0-31534 GCA_038373885.1 Cheiracanthium punctorium | reverse complement strand
GTGAGGGGGTTTGCTTTGCCTGAAGCGGAAGCCTGACATTGTGCATCTTTTTTCTTTTTATCGTTCTCAGTATTATTTGTAGAATCACCAATCTGCCATAAAGAGGAAAAAAAAAGGAAGGTAAGAGAGGTCCAAAGTTGAACAGAGGTTATTTTGATGGGGCCTCGAGAGTCTCATTATCACACGGGCGTGTGGTCCCGTGAGCCCCTGAAAAATAAAGGCCTCGCAAATCTCTCCATTTATTGTATATTAAATTTATCTATGCTGCAATAATAATTTTTATTAAGCTAAATTTCCTTTATCTATATCATAATTGTGTAACAATAAAAAGGCTTAGACTTATTTTCTGTTCTTCTTTCTAACACAATGATAATGGTTTCTAAGACTAGATCAATAAAATAGAAATTAAAGGCGTTATTGAAAATTTATGGCCATATGTACTTATCACAAAATATCCATTAGTTATCATTTTTTTAAATATTATGATGAAGAAAAGAAAATTTTCTGGCAGGTGGAACTCAGCGCACACATACGCTAATAATACAAATGGATTTAAAAAATATTAAAATCAATTTTAAATGCACATTCTTGTTCTAAATGAGTATAAATACATGGGTAATTTTTAATTTAATTTTAGAATTATTTTGAAATGTTTTATTTTTATGCTGGGAAAATAGAAAACAATCGCAAATAAGTTAAAATGTCTGTAATAGTATAGGGGCCCAAAAGAACCGTTTTTTTTGCCCCGGGGCCCCTTCTATGTCTGATCAGGGTCTGCATATTTTTGACTGCTATTGCGTGTTTGTAACATAAATCAACGTAAAAATGAGTATTTTTTGCTTTCGAAAAGGAATTTTACATATCTGTAAATTGTATGCTTTTGTAACATCATTAATTTTCTTTGATCTTTTTTTTTTTTACTGCACCCATAAATACAGTGTAGTGTCCACTTGCCAGGATGATTGCCAATCATTCAGTGTCCAGTATTCCGTGAACTTCCTTTTAGGCGATATCCTTTCAAATCTGACATGATATATAGTCAGTCCTCGCAATTAGCGATCCCCTCTCCCCATCCTCTCACTCACCATCTACGGAAAACTACGAAGCGTGAGAAAAACTTACGGTTTTCTCACAGGAATTTTCTTGAAAGCATCGAGACCGCTTCTGGAAGAGTCACCGACATTTTTAATTTTCTCTTTGCCTCCTCCTTATGATCGATGCATTGAACAACAATTTTATTTATGCTTAGTTTTACTAAGTTTATTTATATTAAGGTTTGGTCATTTTTCGACGTTACAGTGCACTTTTTTGAGTTTGGGCACTCTTTATTAACCTTGTGTCCTGGTGGTGTGTTCAACTTCCACAAGAGTAATGACAGTTCTGCAGTATTGTAGCTTTTCAAACATTAATTAATCACGTGATTATGTTCTACAACTCGGAATGTTTTTTGTCTCAAAGAAGTGTAAAAACTGATTAGTACATTTTTCGTGGAACCTGAAACTGAAAAAAAGAAAGTAAATATGTAGAAATTGTACACATTTTTTTTTTTTTTTACCCTCCGCTAAAGAGGGTAATAGTTTTTGGCAGACAAAAAAAGGTCGTGGATGATAATTGATAGTAGTAAATAAAGTAAGCATATGCACTTTTGAAATTCGCATCATATGGATCAATAAAATACATGAAAAATCTTTATTGTTTTAGTGTATACGCAAAAATACATTTAGCTTTACGTTAGTTACAAAAGGATGAAGTAATAAATTCGAGCAATTTTTCACAAAAGATTTACGAATAGTTCTGTATTAATAACTATGAATTAAAAGTAATTAAATTATTTACGTATATTCCATCAAGGTGTTTGCGGGGATGGCAACGAAGATTCTTTTCCTCTTTTTCTTTCGCTGGTTGCCAGGACGATAGTTTAGAATAAAAATAACTTTTTTGTTCTAAACAAATTTATGTAGCTGAAAGGTGTAATATATCTAGACAAAAAAAGGTCGTGGATGATAATTGATAGTAGTAAATAAAGTAAGCTATTAACCGTGATTGATTGAGACTATGGTGCTTTCTCAAGAGACTAAAGACCAAATCATATCGCTTTATTTTTCTGACACACCACTCACGCAGTGTGAAATAGCTCGTAGGCTTGGTATTTCACGCTCTACTGTTCAGTATTACATCGTTAAATATCAGAAGAATATACCCGGGACTGTTGTTCAAGGCCGCGCTGGCCGTCCTCGCCAGTTGTCTAATCCGGAAGAAAGTCATCGTGAAATTAACCGTCTATTTATGCAAAGAAAAAGGGAAGATCCAGATTTTCGTGCTCAAGAAGCGGAATCCAAATCCAGAAGACAAGACAGAAAACGTTTACGACTCTGTCTAGATATACCATCGAAAAGACCAAGAACAGATACTGATCTAAATGTAAGGTGTGAAGAACTAGAATTTCGTAAATTAGCTGAGAAATTTTTCGAAGCTGTTGCTGATGGTCCAATCCACCAATGCTATTGTTGTGATCGACTGTGGTTCAAAAAGTCAATAAGAACCCTTTCCAAAACAACTTTACTGTCCAAAGGAGCGACAACGGACTTTATAAAACTAGTCTTTTACAAAGATATCGGTGATATTGGCAAATTTTGCAGAACATGTTACGATTGTTTGATTAAATTGACAATACCACAATTAGCTATAAGCAATGGCTTCGAATTCCCCGAAATACCAGATTGTTTAAAATACTTGACACCACTGGAAGAACGGTTGGTTTCTCCCCGTTTGATTTACATGCAAATACATCCTGTACATGGCTGCCAATACAAATTAAAAGGTTCTGTCAAAAAACCTCTTTAGCGGAGGGGAAACTAATTTCAGCTGAAGGCTGAATATTTTATTAGCTCTTGGTTGGTTGGTTGGAGTTTTTGTTTTTTTTTTCTCTCTATCCAGAAAAATCTATGTATCCTTAAGTAAGTACGGTTAAACACAGAAGCAAAATGTCTGACAACGAATTTTTGCAACAAGATATTATTTTAATCACTGTCCTCAGAACATGAATCTATGGTTGTTCTTTTGTTTGGTCTATTTTTTTTTTTTTTTTTTTTTTTTTTTTTCGAGTTGATAACCTTATCTTTTTTGAGTTTGTTGAAAAGGGACGAAAGGTATAAGCATATGCATCCAAGATATTATTTCAGGGGCTAAAAATATTGCTGACCTCGGTTACAGTGTTCTTCGTTTGTAGTGACAGTTTTCAGATTCGGTCCTAAGGTAGAGCGAACGGTGTGACCGCACCGGGCGCCATCTCTACCAAGGCTGTTCAGAATAATATAGCACTGTGGATGTCGGAAATGGTTTCATTTACCTGTTAATAATTGTTTAATAATAAATCTTTTAGTCAATGTACAGTAGTAATCAATCATGTTAATAGTGAATTTTAGTGAACTTTCTGTGAAAAAATGAATTATTAACAGGTACTCGAGGACGACTTATCAAACCCTACATTGTTACGTGATTCATAACCGTCTTATTTACCTTTACCACTCTTTAACTTTTTGCCAATGAGTTTCAGAGCACCATGCATATTTGACAGTCCGTATATTATTGAAGTTGAAAGCCTCATTTTAACCCCTGAAAGCTTTTATAGCTAAATGTGTGGAGTAGCTAGGTGCAAGAGCTGATCTAGGGTACGTGGAGCCTCCCTGCAAACGTAAAGAAGCCCCGTGTTATGCTCCAGATTAAGTTTTCCTTAGTTTTTTAGTTCGAATATGGCGCTCCGATGCCTTGCTTACCGTGTCGGGCCGTCCCTGGCTACGGGGGAGCAAGGAAGGTCAACTGTACCCGGGCGCAGCATCGGCCAAGGGGCGCTAAATGGTATATGAAAGCTACCTAGTTGCATTTTTAAAAAATAGGAGGGGGCGCAAAATCTTCAGTTGTCAGGTGGAAACGAAATTTAGTCATTTGCTGTGGGACAGAGAAACTGTTCTCTCAGCTTGTTTCCTATCCCAGATTCAAACTATTCTGGATTGAGGAGGACAGGAAGACCGAAGCCAAAAAAATGGATGGAGGAATACCTCCAGAATATGTTTCCGACAACTTCAGATATCAGTATCGAGGATCAGCCCATGGATGATGACTTTTCTGTTGTTTTTTTTTTTATTTCTCTTTCGCATGCACTCGAAATAGTTACGAGGAAGAACTTGCAAGGTTCTTGTCAGAGCCAATTAAACCCCTATCTTCGCTTTCGGCGTACACGTATATGAAAGAAGCCTTCAAAAAAACTAACACTGGCGTGCCGTCCAGTGCATCTGTACAAAGATTGTTTTCGATTGCATCGGACGCATTTTCTCCTCGACGATCATGTTTGGCGGATAACAATTTTGAGATCCAGCTCTTGTTAAAATTTAATAAACATGTTTTTGAATAAATTTATGTGGTTTTTATTTTATACTAGAGGCATGGCAGTCTTCCATGAATATGTTGAAATTCTGCTTTCTTTCGTTAAAATTTTAAAGTGTCTATTATATTTAAATTATTAGGTTTTTTGTGTAATAATTTTCAGAATTTAATACGAAAATATGAGAATTTCTATTAATAATTAATAGTTTGTAAAATCCTTAGAGACTTATCTCTCTCTTAGCCTTAAAATAACAATATAATTCTATAAAATTCTTTTATACCTAACACAAAGAAAAAGTTGTGTTGATAATAATAACTTTTAAAATTTCTTTAACATATATAGAGGATTTTTTAATGCAATGTTTTAAATAGATATATCATGAATTTAATTAGTAATTGTTTTCATTATTGTATAATATGCATATCATATGTGATGTTTTCAATTAAAACAATTATACAATATTACATGGTTCACACGGGTCATTCGTCATAAATCACTAATTTGGTAAGTCATGAAAAAAGGCCTTTATACTCATTAATTTCGATTTGTGCTCAAGAAACTAGAATGTTTGTACAACATGAAAGGGGTCTCAAAACGGGCCTTTTTTTCCCGTTCAGACATCCATTTTATTATTATATTTTTAAAAACTTTTTTAGTTCTCATGATTTTTCTCATGCTTTCAGAGCTCACTTTCCCAATTTATTTTTATCATAGAGGTATTAAAACTTAATTAGTTTCAGCAATACTTCAATAATAAGCAGTAGTTGCCAGTAGTGTATATATAGGCTTCCATTTCGGGGGGAGGGGGACGATTCGGTATTTTAAACTTTATTGTTCTAAAGTTAAAAGAAATGTTTCAAAATAGCTCCTTTTTAATAATTGCTTTACATTTTCGGAGGGGGCCCGCCTCCCCCTGCTCAAATACTCGCCTGGTAGTTGTTTATTAGAGCAATAGTTTTTTCTAATTAAAGGCGAAAAGGTGCCCGGGGTCTTTCGTGCGTCCACAAAATCTGCGGCGCTCAACGCTACAAGGAAACCACCTTTTAATAAACGCGTTCTTTGGACGCGAGAGACGGTTACTTCCCACACATCGGCACGCCAAGAGATCGCCAACAATTTCACCCCCTTTTCAAGAACGATCAGTGCGTGACCCTGCAGATCTAGACTCAAGGAAAATATCGCGAGGATGGCCCCCGTTCTAAAGTGGGGATGGCAAAAGCGGGAAGATAGCAACGCATAAATTACTCCAGCCAGTGTCATTCGGAGATGTCTAGGATGGGTATAATAAGAGTTCCTTTATCAGCAGCAATAATTAAAACTTGTCTTTAGAAAAATATTTTAAAACGCTAGAAGCATCGCACTTACTATCGCTTGTTTTGAAAAAAAAAATTAATATTTTATTATTTTTTTTCACGATTTTAAAATTCGTTAATTTTAATTTAAAATGCGTGCGCTCACTGTCTCAGGAAGGAAAAAAAGAAAAGAAGGGAAATTTGAAGGAAGAAAATTGCGTTAACTATTTACATATATTTACCTCAAAATTTACTTATTCGTTTTAGTTGTGGACGCAGGATCTTATTTTAGGCTGTGTATTCGGAGCACGTGACATGGTGCTTCCATTTTATAGTTGTCCTAGAAACTGCACAGATAGTATCAAAACACGTACTAAAATAATCTTTCACACATTATGAAGGTTTAATTTCTACCTGAAAATCAAAGAAAATTATCTGAATATTTTAATTGAATCCAACAAATTATTCGAAGAGTTTAGTTTCATAAATTGACATTTATTTTCCTATTTTATAAAGATAGTTGCAAGTTATGCATAAATGTATAAATTTAATAATATCTGATGCTAATAACTAATAAGTAGTTCGAAAAATCCTCTAAAGTTTTAGACATTCTAAAATTTAAACTTCTGGTCAGAGAAAAGAGAAAATTAGATTTTTTTTTTTCGGAAACATATATCGTAATTTAATGTGTTCTCTTGAGTATTTGTAGAGCCTGAAATATTTAACCCATTAACCGTATATAGAACACTGTAAAACTAAAATTAAAAAAAAAAAAAAAAAAAAAAAAAACCTGTTAAATTCTTTTTAAAAGCATTTTCTTAAATTCATGTTATATATTTTTTGCAATTCCCCTAAAGAACTCTTCAGCAATGTGACACAGGCATTTAAAAGTTTAATGTTAAGAAAATCTTCATGCACGGGTGATTTGTGAAACGTAAATTAATTTCATTTAAGTAATATTCCACAACAATTTTTTTTTCGGGGGTTTCCCGCAAGTACCCTACAGAGAGTGTTCACACATTTTTGTAACGATTTTGCAAAGATATATATAGAAATAAATATAAGAATTTTATTTTCTAATGTGTTCAGTCTGATAGCCCTTTCTTTGAACCATCATATTACATCTTGATTTCAAAGATGAAAGTCCTTTTCTTAAAACATCAAGGCTGATATTATTCCACTCCTCCATCACAATCTTGTAGTAATATAATCTTTTGTAGTAATATATGAATGTATCTTGTGTTGCGTGATTATGGCAACGCTATACTAGGGCAATCTGCCAAGGATGGGAAGGTGCCTTGGCAGGAGAACTTTCTAAGGGGTTCTAAAGCGTATTCACGTTACATCTGGAAAAAACCTACCAAAAATCCAGACTGTTAGATCGACAGCTGCTCTTCGGGACCTTCACTCTTCGGCAGTCTACCATTTTCAGTGGCATAACTACTGTGCGATGGTAAGGCTATGAATGCATCTTAAAGTAGAAAGATAATTCAACTCATCTTCGTTTAGAAATATATTTAATTTTATATTTCAATTCCATTCATTATCACTGAAAAATAACGTTCAATAAATACTTGTCACACATTTTTGCTTTCATGCCTTTTAAGATGCAATTTATTCCAGGAAAAACTTATGTTCTGTAGTTGCTTTCAAAGACCATTGCAGAGCAAGCAGTAATTATTTTTATTTCCAACGGAGGGGAGAGTATGAGGGAGCGTCCTCTAAGTGAAACTGTACTCCCCCTCTCTAAACAACGGGGGATGAGGGGGAGAAAAGCAATAAACTTTAGGTTTACCTTTGCCGATCTCTGGGAAGATAGGGCGAGGGTTACCCGCTGAGGTCATTAATCACGCTGGACGCGAGTAGAAAACCAAGGCTTTAGATATCGATAGTTTTCTCGAATTAGGATATAAATATCCTTAAATATGAATGTAATGCAAATTGAATCTGTTAGCAAAATTTGTCTCCTAAAAGTAGCGAAAAAGTAGCGAAGTAGCGACTACATTTCAAAAGTAGTGTAGCTAACTACATTTGTCAAAAAGTAGTTGTAGTTGTAGTTAACTACATTTTTCGAAAAGTAGCGGTAGTTGTAGCGCGCTACAAAAAAAAAGTAGTTTTTCCCACCACTGTGTATGACAAACAACACCCGAATAAAGTACAACTGGACATTTTTTTTTTTTTTTTTTTTTCCACAGCTGTACAGCTGCGGGAAAAAAAAGGCCCACTTGTACTTAATTCAGCCGTCGTTCATCGTACGGCAAAGTCACAGATACCAATCGTTTATGATTGAACATATACTTTAATTTGCTATACATAAAAATTGGAAAAAATCTAACTATGCATTTAAGTCAGAACACATATTACAACTTTACACGTTGAAGTTTTGGGGATCAGATAGTTTCAAACTAGTTTCTATATGTGTTATCTACCTGTACATTCTCGTGGAACCCTTAAGTGCCTTTTTAAAATCCCCCCCCCCCCTCCGGCAGCCCTTTTTTTCTAGAGTCAACACTACAACTGATTTACACCGTGAGTGGCACAATGATGTCATTGAGTCACATGAGAAATAGAGATGTAACGCATAGTGATTTGGCCAAATATTCAGCTATTCAGCAAATAGTTTAGGCCGAATACTAGTGTTGACTCTAGATTAATTTGGCAGGGCGCAGCGCCCGGCGGCCTTTTTGTTATCTTTTTAGCGCCCGGCGGCCCTTTTGTCGTCTTTTTAGCGCCCGGCGGCCCTATTTCTCTTCTTTATGCGCCCTCCTGCTTTTACATTTTTATTATTATTAGTAAACAACCAGCACTTTTTATTTCCTACATACCATTTGCGGCCCATCACGATAATACGTTAATTAAAACGGTTACGATTGAGTACAATAATCCCATCATAAAAATTGATTCGCTTGAAAACGGCCCTTTCACAAAAACCGTCTATGAAATTCGATCTTTCCCACAAATGTAATTTATTAAAATGCTTTTTTCAAATATTCTACTCTTTCAGATCGAAATACTCCTACTGCCCTTTTCTTTGTTTTCTTTTGCGCGAGCCGAACAGCCGAGTAACCCGAAAAGGCCCCTCTTGTATGTTTCGTTTTTGCTGACTCAAGCGAGAAGCCAGATCGGCATTTCACTTCGGAGTTGGGGGAAGAAAATACGTTTGGGAAATTCAAAATGGCTGAATCCTAGTTTATGGTGCTTCTTCGCCAAGAAGGCGATAATAGGTATATTCTGGCAACCTTGGCGACTTTAGTTTGCGTTCTGGCAACCATGTGGAAATCCGCCATTTTGTTTCTGTAGTGCGCGTTTTTGCCTCTGACGGGACTCTTATTTGTTTACATTATTAAATTTATTCTACTAAAAAAAGAAAGGGGGGGTTGAGGGGGGGCACAGCCCCCCCCTCACATAAAAAGTAATTAAGTTTTACTTAACCGAATCTATAAGTACATGTAAGCACTTGTGAGATGTTTTAGTCAATGTTGTTAGTATTGCTTTACATGAGTTACCTCGTTTCGCTTATTCGATTTAACGCATGCTCAGCTGTGTTTGTATGGGAGCAGAATCATATTATGGTATATTTTAGTTTTGGTTCGAGAACGTTTTGATACGTTGTGTTAACGGAGCGCATGCGCGGCGGTTGGTTTGAATTCCAAAAGCCATTTCTTATGGAAACTCTGAGGGGTTAACGACAAAGTTTTCGGTTCCTTGTATGCTTTTTAATTTGCTTATTTTGTGTATTTATCGCTAGTTTGGGTGCGTTTTCCGGTAGTGTCTTTGGGAGCATCTTGGCTCCCAGAGACAAGACGGGAAAACGCGCCAAATTGGCGATTTTTGGAAAATCGCCAAGAAGCACCATGAACTAGGAATTAACCTTCAAAATTTTATCAAGTTATCTAAAAATTTCTGATTCCATCTGTCAATCCTCAAATATCGGTGGCTACGTTTGATAAATATGTAGTTGCGAATTATCAAACAATCATTATACCACAGTTCGTCGCCAGCTGTATATAATTATTGCTCTTCTCGATGTCTTTAATAGTTTCGCAACACTAGCAAGTCCCCCCCCCCCCTAAACGATTTGCTCTTTTTAATCGGCTTTCTTAGTACATATTATTCGTAATGTATAACAGTTATTTACTAATCATATATAATTACAGATGATACAGAAAGAATGCCTTAGCAAAACGACGTTTTGCAATTCGAAAATTCGCGGGATTTGCTTGTTTGTTATGGCAAGCCTAGACAAGGGATATCTTCTAAGGGGGGGGGTGCCTTGGTTGGGTGACTTTTTAAGGAGTTCTAATGTGTATTGACGCGTACATCTTGATGAAACCGACCAAAACTCCGGATCGACAGTCGCGCGGGCGGGGCCCGCCGAACGTGGGAACTTCAACGCTTCAGCCGTGTACCATGTTCAGTGGCTTTATCTACTCAAATCCATCTAAAAATGGAGGGATTTGCGACGTTTTGGGAATACAGCAATTGAAACACATTATGCTTTTGCCAAAATCAGAGCATAATAATGATCTTTTGCTTTAGCAATGTAGTGCTAGGGTTATTGACGCCCGGTGCGGTCTTTCAGTTTGCCGCCCCATTCTTTCTAAGTTTCAGCATTCTGCCCCCATTTCGGTCCTTTAGTTTTCCTCTTTATTATTTCCAAGTGTCCTGCCGGCCACCATGTTTTTTTTTTTTTGCCGCCGGGGCGGACCCCCCCCCCCCCCACTTATTACGCCACAGTTTTAATTACATAAAAGTGGAGTAAATGCAGAATTTAGTAAATCAGACTATTGACAAGATTTGGTATTTTAAATATTCATATTATACACCTTCCGATTTTAAAAATTCTCAACATTTTAATGAATGAAGAAAGGAAAAAAAAATAATAATAATAAAAGCAAAAGAAAGCTAGTTCTGGAAAAGGATGTCTTCAGAAAACAAATTGTGTCATAAGTTAACAGCTAGGTTATTCATAAAACAAACTGCCATCAGTTTAAGCTTATTTTCAGTTGGAAAAAAAAAAAAAGAAAAAGAATTCTGGAAGGTTTATTAATAGATAATTTGTTTAAGTACTTTTGGCACCAGGATGTTGATTATTTTAATTATATTAAGCTGATTAAAAACATTTGATAGTTAAAATAAATATTGATTAGTACTTTTTTATTTTAAAAAGATTAAAGCAAGGTTTAAGAAAGAAAATTTAGTGTTTTTAAAGAGACCTTTTTAAGTATGTTACAAGAAATTAAAAATAAAGCTTTATGAAAAATATATTATTGAAAGTATTTTAAACTTTATTTCATACATACCTTTGGACAATCCTGCTAGTTAAAAAAAAATATTAATTTTATACCTGCTAAAAAACTTACATGTAGTAATTATTTTTATTTATTTTAAAGAAATAGTACTTTTTTAAAAACTTATATTCACTTTTCATGAATGAGCAAGCATTAAATTAGAAGTGAAAGAATAATAACAAATATATTTCAGTGATTTGATTTGATATGGTGTTCTACATTCCAGCCATAGGATGTATTACAAAATTTGCATGACTATGTCATTTTTTCCAGCAATCTTCTGTGTTCTGAATTAAATCTCCCCAATTTCTGTAGTTATCAATTGATGGATGAGTTAAATTGTTTGATGCAATTTTAATAATGTCTAATAGTAATAAGGGTAACTTTGAAAATCTTTACTTGGTACTCATTCAATAATTATTGCAAACAAAAGAATTTAAATAAAATTCTGATTTATATAATTAAATTTTATACATCCTGCATTGCAGAAATTTTATTATTTTTATTACATGCTAAACGCATCTACCCTAATCCACTTACACTGACAGTCCTTTTCTGTTTAAAAGTTTGTACCAATATAGGTGAAATATCATATATGAATGTGATCCAGTAATTGTGGTCCAGTAGTGATAGTGTGATAAAATTGAGGAACAAAAATTAACAGTCCCTCTGCCTTCCCCTACTGCCTAACAAATCATGTCCGGCTAAAAAGTTCTGAAACCTTCTTCAATAAATGTACTATTCTTATAAATAATAAACATGTATGTCACGTAATTTTGAGAAAAAAAAATTAAGCAGAAAATTCAACATTACTTATATTTAAACTTCTTTATGCTAGAAGTTTTTTTTTTAATCAAAACTTCTAGTTATGTAGATTTAATTCACATATTTATGTCATGTTTAGACCAAAATATTATCAACAAATTATTTTTCCTATTTCGCTTACACTTACTTCTACTGGATATTTTCTCCAAAAGAAGGGGGGGGACTAAGACAAATTGGAAAAAATCTTACTATGCATTGTAAGTCAGAACACATATTACAACTTTACACGTTGAAGTTTCGGGATCAGATAGTTTCAAACTAGTTTCTATATGTGTTATCTACCTGTACATTCTCGTGGAACCCCTAAGTGCCTTTTTAAAAGTCCCCTTGCCCCCCCGGCGGCCCTTTTTTCTAGAGTCAACACTACAACTGATTTACACCGTGAGTGGCACAATGATGTCATTGAGTCACATGAGAAATAGAGATGTAACGCATAGTGATTTGGCCAAATATTCAGCTATTCAGCAAATAGTTTAGGCCGAATACTGAATATTTGGCTAATAGTTAAGGCCGAATACCAAATAATAATTTTTTTTTAATTTCATTTTATTTGGAAATGAGATGTCGCTTTTCAAATTTCTAATTAAATCAGAGGTGGCAAGTTTCCGCCGAGGTGGTTAAAACCACTGGTAGAAACCGGTTAAAACTGGCATGGCAAAAACCTTTTTCTGCCAAATTTGTGGCAGAAACTGAAAAAAACTCAGAAAATGACATAAAAGTAATTACTAACATACAATCGATAACAATTACAATTAAATGTTAACCAAAGTACAATTTATTTATAATTTTATCACCATTCAAAATCAAATACAACATTTTCTTTCTGCTGTAGTCCATAACAAAAGACGAGTTTTGATGTGGTTTCTAAACCTAAACTATTTCTCAATTTGTTATGCACAAATAAGAAGTCTGAGAAGATTCTCTCTAGTCCAGCAGAAATAGCAGGCATTGCCATCAAGGAGCAAGCAAGATTTGTGAAATTTTCATCTATTGCACATTTTTTCAAACTGGACCGACCATGTAGTAGCTGGGGTAGTTGTCAAAATTTGATTGGAAAAATATGTTTCAGGATAAAAATAAAAGCCATTGTAAATTTTAAACAGCAAAACATTTCTCTTTACTTAAATGGTGAACTGATTGAACTTGGAATAGGAAAAATAGTGGAAATAGGACATTTACAGCCATATCTAAAATTAAAGAGCATTGAATTAAATAACACCAATATAACAGTTATTTAATATATAGTTAAAAATAAAATAGACTAAGCTGATTTTTGTTTTTCATGCACGGCTAGGATATTTGCTATCATGACGAGATGAAATATCGGCTAAGAATTATGTATAAGAATATATGGAGAACTGTTTTAATGGTCAACCCTAAGGGGAAATGATTGACGATGTAGGTTTGCACATAATAGATAAAGAGTCGTCAGAGTATGATAAAAGTCGTCATTCGTGGCAAATATCCAAGCTGTTCCTTTCTTTCAACTTTTAAAGTTGATCAAAAACCTACTTATTGTGATGAAAACGAGAGGTATAAGAACTAAGAAATAAAGTTAGAAACAATGTACGAAATAGCCAGAAAATTACCATGCATCCAAAACGTCTCCGAGGCAATTATGAGCAGTTTTTGTTTCCTAACCAGGAGGCAGTTAAAAAAATAACACTTTACGCCACAAAGGAATTTACCACTTAAAATTTCTTAAACGTAGATAATTATGGTTATGAATGACGACAAACTATGCATACACACACTTAACATATATTAAAATCAAATTAGAATAATCAAATAGAACGCTAACTGCTATAAGAGCAAATCCAAAGAAAATAACAAAGTTTGTTGCCAATGCCAAAACAAGAATGATGAATATTCAAAAGAAGGACTGTTTTGCTTTTTCCTTACGAAACTTCTGCCAATAAAAATCATTACTTTTTCTTTTCAAAAAGTAAAAAAAAATCTTCTTTTGCTTTTCTATGAAGTTATTTATAATATATCAATAACCTGGGCTTATTTTATATGAAAATAATATCAATGCATTTTGAGACATCTTTATTGTAGATGGCAACGATGATCAATGGAATGAATAGTTGAATGAATCTTCCTGATTCATGATTCCCACTACAGGCTGCTCGGGGCCAGGACGTTGATCGGCAAGGGGCAGACTGGCGAAATAGCGTCAGCCTCTCAAAGAAATATAAAATACTCCACAATGTTTCAATGATAGAAACCTGCACGGGCTGGCCGGATACGGTACGGGATTGATAAATCTGTTGTCAACGGGCCGGACTCGAGTCTAGTGTTTATTTATTTATTTACATATATATTTTTCGCCTTCCTGCAACCCGCAAAAAGTTAATATTAATAATTTTGCTCAATATAAAATGCCTGAAAAATAGTGATCAATCTATTGGGTCGTCGTCATATTTTTTAAAATTTCTGAAATGTTCGAATATTCTAATGCAAAAATTCCTCCTTGGAGGAAAAAACACACCCCCCAGTTGCCTTTTATTCAGTGTTGTAGTCCCAAGAAAAATGTGGGGGACGCTCATTTTTGATGAAATTTAACCTAAACTTATCGGATTCATTAATCGTAATTATTCCTTAAACAACCGATAAAACTAATTTAACCATCATTTGTTTATTAATTAGTTAAAATGAACTCATTGTTGAATTATTGATTACTTGTTAATAATCTAAACTAAGTCTTTTTGATCAACCGTGTAAGCTACTTAATTTGCTGTTGCGAACATGGAATCGGATTTGTGTGCTTGGCTCGAAGTCCTCTTATAAATCCTCGTCAGAAGAACAGCACAAGGGAGGGGGGGTGCCCTCCGTTGTGGTCTTTCTAAGGGGTCCCATATTCCATATTCACGCTAAGTTTTGGAGAAAACGAAGGAAAACTCCGAACTGTTACGGACGTGCGATAGGAGCTACTTAATTTTTTCTATTTACATTTGTCAACAATCCAAGGTTGTTGTAATTGTGAGCACGTATAACGGATTTATGTGCTTGGCTCGAAGTCCGCTTATAAATCCTCGTCAGAAATACAACACAAGAGGGGGTGCCCTCCCTGGGGGGTCTGTGTAAGGGGTCCTAACCTGTATTTGCGCAAAGTTCCGGAGAGAACCACGGAAAACTCCGAACGGTTAGGTCGACGGACGCGCAATAGCACCCGAACCCGGGACCTTCACACTTCGCCCGTCTACCATTTCCAGTTACATAACCACTGTGGCATGGTGAGGCAACAATCCAATGTCAAAGTGACAGATTTTCTTTTGGATTCGTACGTGACTATTCGATCGCTACCCGATTTTTGTCACTTTTCCGCCATTCGGAAAGACTTTTTTTACCAAGAGTGCGATCGGAAAGATTCATAAGCGTAAAGTTTTCAAAATTATTGGGGGGGGCGGGCCCCACAACCACATATATTTACGTCAGTGGCGTATATACATATATGTGAGTTGCAAAAGTCGTAACCCCCCCCCCCATGAAAAATTTCTGGCTACGCCACTGATTCACGTACATATAACTTACTCATAGTTGCCAACTACTATGGAATATAATTATCCACTTTTTCCACATGATTTTTTGGCTTAAAATATAGCAAAATTTTTGTGATACGCGCGCAAGCTGTTAACTACACTGCTGGCCATCGTAAATGCAACACCCTGAAGGAAGCATGCAAATAATATGAAATTTACAACATGCATTAGCTGAGGTGAGATATGCAAATGATTAGAATTTCAGCGCAGACGCACATCAAGCGCGCCTGTGGCGCCACCTCAAAGCGCTATTTAAGGCTTGGAGATTTCGACGGTTTCAAGTACAGCAATTGTGTTTTTCTTGCTTTTTTTTCAAAAAAACGATAAATTATGCCTCGTAGGAAACAACGATCATCTTTTGATCAAGTATCCGAGTTTGACAGAGGAAGGATAGTGGCATACCGAGATTGTGGGTTATCTTTCAGGGAAATCGGTCGTCGTATTGGACGAAACCAAACAACTGTGATGCGGATATGTGATCGTTGGGTGCAGGAGGGTACGACGGACAGACGTGATCGACCGCATCGACCTCAGTGCACCACGTCACGTGATGACAGGCAGATTGTACGCATGGCAGTGACGGACCGCTCAGTCACATCACGAACCATATCACAGCAGATTCAGTCTGTAACGCATCATCCAGTGTCTGCGCGTACCATTCGACGTCGTTTACAGCAGAATGGTCTGTCCGCAAGACGTCCGTTGCTTTGTCTACCTCTGACGCGGAACCACAGACGTCTCCGCCGCCAATGGTGCGATGAAAGAAGGATGTGGACGACAGAATGGAATGAAATTCTCTTTACTGACGAGTCACGCTTCTGTATGCAACACCACGACGGTCGGATTCGAGTCTGGAGACACCGTGGAGAGAGGATGCTGAACAGCTGCATTATGCACCGTCACACTGGTCCTGCACCGGGTATTATGGTATGGGGCGGTATCGGATATCTCTCTCGCACTCCTCTAGTACGCATTGCCGGTACTTTAACCAGCCAGCGCTACATCTCCGAGATGTTGGAGCCAGTTGTCCTTTCTTACCTTCAGGGCTTGCCAACAGCCATATTTCAGCAGGATAATGCACGGCCACACGTGGCACGCATTGTCCAAGGGTTCTTCGTCAATCACCAGATTGAATTGCTTCCCTGGCCGGCGCGCTCTCCGGATCTTTCGCCGATAGAAAACATGTGGTCCATGGTTGCTCAACGACTGACCCAGAGTTCATCCCCAGCTGTCACACCAGATCAACTTTGGCAACGTGTGGAAGCTGCTTGGTCTGCTGTACCCCAAGAACACATTCAAAGTCTCTTTGAATCAATGCCGAGGCGTGTGGCAGCTGTGATCTCCAACAACGGCGGCTACTCTGGGTACTGATTTTGGCAGGAACCACGCTTCATAGAATGCTGTAAATTTAATCATTTGTTACTTGGTCAACATGTTATCTACACAATAAATTTTGTTGTGATATCTCTTGTTTTTCTTGGTGTTGCAATTTGGGTGGCCAGCAGTGTATTTTGAAAAAATTAATTTAAAAATATACTGTTTACAAAAAGTGGTTAGTTATATTCCGTAGTAGTTGGCAGCTATGACTTACTATATATAAGTGTAAATTATTGGAGGCGCTCGATCTCTATGGGTCCATAGAATTCTACACCAATGTAAGGTAAGTATCCATGTTAGTATCTTCTACCATGTTATAAGTTAAAAATAGAAGCAAAGTAAAAAATCCAAAGGAGGAAAAAAAAACATTTTCGATGAGATAGTGCATTTTAGACACATCTGAACTTTTCTTCATTTCATACTTTACATTGCATAATCTGATTTTAATGAACCAGAGCCTGGCGACGGCAGCTTATAGTAACATTTTGTGTTACAGGGCGTCACAATGAATACTAAATCATGATTGAAATCAAAAGATGAAAAAATTTTAAAAGTAAAGGTTTTTTTTAACATTTGTAAATGGCTTTAATACTTCTTTTTATGCTAGTATAAATTAGTTTTCTGCATTTAGTGATAAATTATTGGGTGGGCTCAGCCCCTATTCACAATTTATTGGGGGGGGGGGCTCGAGCCCCACGGGCCCATATAACTCTACGCCTATGGAAAGATTATAATCTGTTCTATTTCACCACTGAAGTGTTAAGAAACCTTTACAATCCCATTTGTAAAGTCGATTCAAACAGTCCAAAGTTTCCTTTTGATTTTTATACCGATGTACTTGCTCTCGCCCGAACAAAACAAAAATTTTAATTTCTTCACAGAATTTTTTGAAAAACCTTGTCAATGAGCGTCCCCCCTGAGAATAAAAAGTGGGGGGACATATGGGCTGAAGTGAAAAAGTAGGGGGACGGCGTCCCCCGCGTCCCCCTTCGACTACACCACTGCTTTTATTAGTATGGTATTTTCTATTATACATATAAAACTAAGCATGCCTCCAAATACAATGCATTTTAGATTCAATATGAATTCAAAAATATGTCACATTTCGATCGGATGAGTGTCTTCAGTGAAACGTATCAGTTTCTGTTTTTCCTCGCTTAATTAAATAACACGTATTGGAACGTCGATATACTTTGTGGAGTCGAAGAAGGCAGAATGGGGGGCTTCGGAATGATAGCGGGCCTATACTATCAGCGTTTTAATCGGGCCCTGCGTCAATGTGACGTTTTGTTACGTCAGTCTCGTCCGTTGCTGTTTCTAATCCCTTCAGTTCCCAGCCAGTGGGGCGTCCCCCCCTTGGGGGGCGCAGAGCGTTTGCAAGGGGGCGTGTGAGAAAAACAGACAAAGAGCAAGTGATGATGCATGTTTTTAAAAATGATTTTTTCTCATTTTTCCTCTGAAACATGTCTGTTTTGCCTAAAATGTTTCGACATACTACACCGATAACATTATTCCGTTGAAAAGACGTCTCAATGTTCATTGTTGAAGGATAAAAAACTGCACGTACATGTACGCTGAGGAATGCGAAGGGGACTGCCATCGTAAGTTATCTTTTGTTGGGGGGCACAACATTAACCCTTTGAGGCGCAACCCTTTCCCAATGCTGAAAAAAGGGCAGCCGTTGCCATCGCTCGACTTAACGACCAGCAAGAGGGCGGACGATCGAAACGTTCATCGCGTGCCACAGATCTGGAGACCCTTTTTTGACGCAGCTGGCTGTGCCCGGCAGGGCCTCTAGATCTGTGGCACGCGATGAGCGTTTCGATCGTCCGCCGTCTGGCTGGTCGTTAAGTCGAGCGATGCCTTTTTTCAGCATGGGACAATCTATCCAGCTGTTCTCGCATTCTTCCATTTTTCAGCAGATGTCAGTGCTGTTAAAAATAATCGTGACCATTTTTTTCAGGGAATTGACGTGCTAAAAAGTAAAGGATTCTCTTGGAGCTATGTCACCCGCCACTATTTTTATAGAAATCCAATCGATTCTTCGTGACTGGCAACAGTCAAAACGTCCGAGTCGGGTGTTCCCTGAGCGGGAACACTGCCCGTTAAAGGGTTGAAAGATTGAGAACCGCTGATCTAGATATAGATCGTGACGGTCAGGGACTTAGCGAGAAAAAATTTTCGAGGAGTGCCCAAACAGCAGAATTTGTCCCAAATTTCCAATCCTCGGAGGCCGGTGGTGACCTATCAATATCACCCCAGTGTTCAAAAATGGCGGCTTCCAATGTTGCCACAGACTGAAACTGTCTGACATTTGCATATTCATCCCTACCGAGAATACACCAAGTATTTTCTTGCGGATAGAGAACAAGCTAAGGGGGCAGGACATTTCGCGATATACAACCCATCACCGAAAAACAGTTCTCAGGAGGACTTTGCAACGTGAATGGGTATGTTGACCTGATGTTAAATCAGACTTCGGACCTTCAGTTCTCCCTGCAAATGGCAGTCAATGGGTTTATAGCATTTGTTGGAAATCAGTAGCTTTTATATGGCCTGAAGGAAAAGCCAAGTTGGGTTTACCATTAAGTAAAGCCTCTCCCCACCGTATCATGAGCCTCCATATTCCCGTCTTTCAGAGAAGATTTTCTCGTGTCATGGCAGTAGAACGCGATTCTATGCGGGCCATCCCCACACAAATTATTGTTTTTATTTAGTTACTTTCACCTCAGACCATAAACCGACAACACGGGTCCTTCCCGGTCGGAATAGTTGGCAAAATGGACTCTTTGCTTGTGGATAATAATGTTCAGGAGCTGCTGTTTCGCCTCCAAAGGACTAGAAAAGCTCATTATACTATAACCGTATTCATATTTTCATTGTGTTTGTTAATTTTTAAGATAATTGCTGCATTTTTAAAAAGAAATAAATGTAAATAAATAGTTAACATAAAATAATTCAAACGCATCAACATTTTTCATTCACTAGAAAATAAACACTCATGAACGCTTGATTATAGAAAATTTTACACTACTGGCCAAAAGTATTGCAAGTTTCAGAAATCTAACCCTTTTCAAAACTGAAGCCCCCTCTCCCCCGTCAAAATTAAAAACCAATATAATTGATATTTTCAATGTCAACATGTTAAATTAATGACTTCGAAGACAAGGTAACATTAAGTTAAAGAAGAAAAATGATTATTTAATTGATTGGAAAAATAGCATAAAAAATTTATAGGTTTTTATAGAAATCATAATCCATTTTGGCTAGCCGGAATGAAATTAAATAAAGAATTCATTTCAAGGTTATTCTGCAAAAAGAGGATACTAAATAAATGCAATTGGACTAAAGCTCATTTATTATGTTGCTGAGCAGCCTTGACTTGGATCACAACAGCCACTCTTTTAGATATTGTTACGAAATTTTCGGGGCAACCCGCTGCTCTGGGGCTTAAAATGGTTTAAAATTCGTATTCTACGCTTCAAATAGATAAATTTTGCTTTTTGTTGCATCAAAATCGGCCAATTAGAACCGGAGATACGGAGGTTTCGGTTTGCCATTATTTTTCAATGGAGGTTCTAGAAATCTCGAGAAATATTAGTCCTAGAGCTTAGATCTCTTCACATTTGGGGACTTATTTTTTGCGCCAGATTGGGCGATAGTTCGCCAAAAGTCGCCAAGCTTGGCGACTTTTTGGTCATTTGGCGAGATTTTCCCAATGGGGCCTGGAAGTTGTTTTTCCTGCATTAAAACGCATAATAACCTAACATTTCTCTTCTATGACGTAATCAAAATTCACGCTTTATGTAGAACCCTCGAGAAATTGACTTTTCTGGAAACCTCTTGTACCTCCTGCGTCGGCTATTTATAGAAGCGCGCGTCGCCCCGAAAGTTCAGTGCGAGTTGAACGCTCGATGTGTGAAGAGCTCTCAGTACGCTTGTGAATTGATAGTGCTATAGAAGCTGTGTTTTAGCTTGCTTTACGAAGCTGTTTTCAAAGTGCTGTGTGTAAATTCTTCATTGCTGTGTCTTAAGGGATTGTGAACGATATCTCTTGAATATTTTCACTGAATTTTTGCCTGTGAAAGTGACTTATTTTGTGTGAGAAATACAGCATTTGTGAGAGCTTCTGACCTAAGTGGATTGTAAAAAGCACGTTACTGCTAGATTGTGCTTGTGAATTGTGTACAGCTGATTGTTCTACGAAGTTCTAGAAGCAATAAAGTTTGTGTTCCATCCTGACAAGTGACTTTTTACTTGAACTTTTTACACCAACAGGACTTTAGAACGACGAACCCCAGGAGTAGCAGAGTAATTCCGCAACATTTGGTGTCAGAATCGGGGTTCTAAAGAAAGACTTTAATTTTCCAGTTTATGGTTTTGACTAGACAAAAAATGGAAGAACAACTTCAAAAGCTCATGAATATGATGCAGGAAATGAAATCCGGACAAGATGAGATAAAAAATGAGGTGAAATCCGGACAAGATGAGATAAAAAAGGAGATCAAAGCCGGACAAGACGAGATGAAAGCCGGACAAGAACAGATGAAGGCGGATTTAGAGAAGAAAATTGAAGCCGGACAGACCGATTTAGAAAAGAAAATTGAAGCCGGATTGGTCGGACTAGAGAAGAAAGTGGAAGATAGACAAAGAAAAATAGAAACCGGATTAGATGAGTTAAAAACCGCTCACGAAGAGATGAAAACCGGGTTAGAGGAAGTGGAGAAAAGAGTATCACTCCTGGAAGAAAGTCAAGCGAAATGCGAGGAAAGAATTGAGGAAAAGATCGATCACAAGCTAGAAGAAAAACTGGACAGTTTGGTAAAGCTGGGAAAGGTACCAGAAAACGTCAGGTTGTCGTCACGCCACCCAGCAGTGAAACTAACGCCTTATGACGGAAAGACTCCCTGGGAAGCTTACAAGACCCAATTTTCGATCGTCGCCAGAGCCAATGGTTGGAGCGAGTCCGAGAAAGCTAATCAACTGGCCGCTTCCCTTAGCGGAGATGCAATTAATGTATTGCAAACTATCGGAGCGACGAAGATAGGAGATTTTGACGCCCTTGCCAGTGCCTTGGAGTTGAAATTCGGAGAGAAGTGCCAGAAAGAATATAGTAGAATCCAACTTAAGTCAAGGATGCAGAGACCTGGCGAGACCCTCCAAGAGCTGGCTTCCAACATAGATAGGCTGTGTCATCTAGCCTATGGCAGTTATCCTGATTATGTTCGAGAAGAAGTTGCAGTGCAACATTTTATTGAAGGCCTCTTGGACTCTGAAATTCAGAAAGCATTGATCTTGGCGGATTATAAAGATCTCAGGTCTGCCCTCGTATTCGCCATGAAGCTAGAGGCAGCTCAGCTGGCCGTAAGAAAAGAGCGGCATAATGTTAGAGCTGTGTCATTCCAGGAGCCTACGGATGGAGAAATGGAGAGATTAGAGAATAAATTAAAGACCCTGGAAAATCTAGTGGAACGACAAGAACAGTCAGAGCCAAGAAAAGTGAAATGTTGGAGGTGCAACAGCGAGGGGCATTTACGAAAATACTGCGACGCACAAAAGAACTCTCGTCGTAAAGATCGCAGTTATCAATGCACCAGAGAAGCCCATGAAGGAAGAGAGAAAAGAGACGACTTTCAGGAACAGAGGCTGAGGGATATTCAAAAGCCCCGTTTGAAAGTCTTACAGATTTCATCAGTGAATGGCGGCAGTGATGGACTATTCGTACTGGGATACGTTAATGGTTCCCCATGCCACATGGTGATTGATACTGGAGCGAACGTAACCATCATAAGGACGGATCTGGCCAAGAAATTGAACTTGAAGATTATCTGGACTCCGCCCTCGCTGACCCTCCAGACTGTGACAGGTGACAAGATCGAAGTCGGCGGAAAAGCGCAAGTAGAAATCACGTTTGGAAATGCCAGATACGACCATGTGGTATATGTCGCCAATATTACAGACTCTTTTATTCTCGGACTGGACTTCTTAAAATCGCACAAATTTAACTTGGACTTTAAGAATAACGAGCTTCGTTCAGACTCAGAAGAAATAGCTGCGTTCGATATTAAAAATGAAACTATTTTACCTGTTCAGCAAATAATAGCCCAGACTGATATCACTCTACCTCCCAGAACTGATTCAATAATTTCTGGAACAGCAAAAGAAAGCAATAAATTCCGTTTTGGATTAATCGAACACCCAAACAATAGTGATTCCGTCAGAGGAGTACTTGTGGGAGCAACACTTGTGGACTTGTCGAGAACAGAAATTCCAGTTAGAGTAGTAAATGTGACGGACAAGTCGAAGGTGATAAAGAAAAATGAAGTGTTGGCGACATGCACTCCTGTTACCTGCATTAATAAGAACATCAGCCAAACGACAGCTAAATCTTCCGAGTGCCTGACGAAGGAATTAATACAAGACGTGGAGTTAACGGCAGAACAGAGAAGCGCTGCGGAGAAAGTAATAGCTGAATTTGAAGACCTCTTCTCCCGAACTTCGGGTGACTTTGGCCGTACGAGCTTAACTCAACATAGGATAGATACAGGCAGCCATTCTCCCATCAAGCAACATCCTAGGCGGCTGCCGTTTGCTAAGCAAGAAGAGGTGAGCAGACTTTTAGAGGAGATGCAGCGTGATGACGTCATCGAGCCATCGACTAGTCCCTGGGCCTCGCCAATTGTTTTGGTCCGAAAGAAGGATGGTTCCACCCGGTTCTGTGTTGACTACAGACGTCTGAATGACATTACCAAGAAAGACAGCTACCCTCTTCCCAGGATAGACGACACTTTGGACACTTTATCGGGAAACGAATGGTTTTCCACTCTGGATCTGAAAAGTGGTTACTGGCAAGTAGAAATTCATCCCGATGACCGTGAAAAGACTGCATTTACCACGGGACAAGGATTGTGGCAGTTCAAAGTTATGCCTTTTGGACTCTGCAACGCACCGGCTACATTCGAGCGTCTAATGGAGACAGTGTTGAGAGGACTCTCCTACGAAGCATGTCTCGTCTATTTGGACGATATCATCATCGTCGGAAGGACTTTCGAAGAGCATCTCGAGAACATTCGAAAGGTACTGCAGAAATTAAAAGAGGCAAACTTGAAACTAAGTCCGTCGAAGTGCAACTTGTTCCGTCGGGAAGTACGTTACCTCGGGCACATAATATCCGCCCACGGAGTCCGAACCGATCCCGAAAAGACGTCCGCAGTCAAGAACTGGAGTCGTCCGGAGAATATCCATGACTTACGAAGTTTTCTCGGTCTGTGTACTTACTATCGAAAATTCGTGAAGGGTTTTTCTCAAATTGCAAGACCTCTTCACAAATTGACCGAGACTGGACAGAAATTTCTATGGACTGAGGAATGTGAGGACGCATTCAACGAACTGAAGACGGCTTTAACATCTTCGCCGATCCTGTCGTATCCTCACCCTACAAGCCATTTATCCTGGACACAGACGCAAGTAAGGAGAGTGTTGGAGCAGTTTTGTCCCAAGAGATAGATGACCAAGAACACGTCATTGTTTACTGGAGCAAATGCCTTTCAAAGGCAGAACGTAACTATTGTGTTACGAGAAAGGAACTTCTTGCTATCATTAAAGCCGTAGAGCACTTCCATCATTACCTGTACGGCCGAAAGTTCCTGCTCCGAACGGACCATGCCTCTTTAACCTGGCTTCTAAATTTCAAGAATCCAGAGGGCCAAATAGCCAGGTGGATACAGCGATTACAAGAATATGACATCGAGATACGTCATCGGAAAGGGTCATCTCATGGAAATGCAGATGCTTTGTCGAGAAGGCCCTGCATAGACAGTTGTCGTTATTGCTCCAGGGCAGAGAAAAATTACGATCTGAAACATCCCGTTGTCCGCCAAGTTACATCATCGGCATCATCTCAAGATCCCTGGAGTGACGAAAATGTTCGGGCGGACCAATTAGCAGACAGCGACATCAAACCTATTGTGGAATTTATGGAAAAATCCAGCGCTAAGCCCAGTTGGCAAGAAATATCATCTTACAGTCCGGCAACAAAACAGTACTGGGCTTTATGGGATTCGCTTCGCCTGAGAAATGGAGTCCTGTATCGTAAATGGGAGTCGGACGACGGCAAGATGCTCCGATGGCAGTTAGTACTCCCTCGCTCGAGGATTCCGAAGGTTCTAGAAGAGCTGCATAATGGCTTAACTGGAGGCCATTTTGGCATAATGAAGACCCTGCAGAAAGTTCGCGAGCGCTTCTACTGGGCTAGGGCTCGAGGCGATGTCGAAAAGTGGTGTCAAGCTTGTGACGCCTGTGCCGCCCGTAAAGGCCCGAAGAAGCGAAGCCGTGGAAAACTACACCGTTATAATGTAGGAGCGCCTTTTGAGAGGATTGCCCTCGACATCCTGGGACCTCTTCCGCGAACTTCGGATGGCAACAAATACATCCTGGTTGTCATTGACTATTTCTCTAAATGGCCCGAAGCGTTTCCTATACCAGATCAAGAAGCTACGACCGTAGCAGAGGTACTGGTGCAAGAATGGATTTCCAGATATGGAACCCCTCTGCAGCTTCATTCCGACCAAGGAACGAACTTTACCGCTACAGTTTTTAAAGGACTATGTCAACTTCTCGGAATAGACAAAACCCAGACTACGCCTTTACACCCACAATCCGACGGCATGGTGGAGAGGTTCAATCGCACAATTTTAAACAACCTCTCGCTCCTGGTATCTAGGAATCAAGAGGACTGGGACAAGAAACTCCCCCTCTTTCTGCTGGTCTATAGGAGTGCCGTCCACGAGACTACCAGCTTCACACCTTCCCAGGTGGTGGAGGTGCAAAATTCCAGAGTTCCGAAGAGGGTTGGCCAAAGAAAGATTCCACATAAATAAGTGGTCATTAGACTATCAGTCGAACTGTAGTCTTAAATAATCAGTCTGAAAAGTATCAAGTTAATTAACTAGAATGAAAACTAATAAATTAACGTTTTTATTAAAGGATGCAGTTTTAATTAGACGCTAGCGCACTTTCAAGAAGATTTCCGTTCATATGCCATAATATAAAATCATTATTTTTTGTAGCCCTGCATATATATATATATATATATAAATCGTATGCACACCAAATCACATCCACACACACATGCATCCTCACATACACACACATATATGCCACCGTACTAATAGTATAAACGAATTCAGAAGTCCTCAAAACGTGTAAATACATTAAAATCTTAAGTCGTATTTTTTCATGATTACAATACTTTTCTTATGTAGTACATGTTCGGAAAGTAAAAATAAAAAGGTTAAAAAAAAAAAGAAAAAAAAAAAAAAAAAAAAAAAAAGCGAACCATGTGTGATAATGTTTTGCCATACTTTTCCCTCCCTTCAAACTTTTCTGGACCCGCTACTGGCTAATTTAAGAAGAATTTTAAAGGAATAATGCATGCATTAACGTATCGTCTTACCTTTGAACGTCGTTTACTTGATTCATTAGTACAAATTAATACTTTATCTAACAGAGAAGGGTGCGTATCGACGCACACCCCCGCACCCCTCTAACTCGTAAAATAAGAAATTCCGATAGCGATTCTTATCGGCTTCGAGCCAAATTTTTGCGATTCAGTGCCAAATTTTACACTAGGCACTCAAAAGTTATGATCTGCAGTATAAGAGAAGGAAGGATACAGGAGACAAAATTGAGAACTCCTGTGCTGTAAGCAGAAGGTTAAGACTGAAAACGCAGATGTATGCATTTTTAAAAAGCACTTTCCAACATTTTTGAAAAGGGTGATTGTTTTCGTCTGTTCACGAGTTTAATTATGCAAAATTTCGTAAAATCCCTTGATTTAAAATATACAGACGTTATAAATTATTTTTGAACTATTATTGGTGTAAAATTTTAGTTCAACTTTTAGTTTTGAGTAAAAGTTTAATTTTGACCACTTAAAAAGCTACATTTAATTTATTTGTAATGAATCTAAAAGTTATTAAATTGCACAGAAGATGATAAAGATGATTAACATTATTTTGCTTCAAAGGTTTTCTGAAAGAAGCGAATTTTGGGGGCACCCACGGGACCCGATATTTTGTCCCTTATTCAGAAAGTGAATATTTAAAAAGATCACTTAATTTGAAATCTAGGTTGTACTTTAAATAAATTTTGCATAAATAAGTAGCATATACAGTAATTTTAGTGAATCTAGGTTTGACATTAAATTGAAGTTGCTTCAGTACATGACTTACTGCTTGGTGTTTGCTCATACTCAATTTCTGGCTTAAGTCTCGCAAGTTAAGCTTGTCAACAGGCTTTTCCAGTGTATGGATCCCCTTTTGTCTTCTGCACTGATAAGCAGTTGCTAAAGGAAAGAGATTAAAGGATAATCCCTCCAGCAAAAGTTGTAAATGGTGTTCCCATTCACCTTTTCCAGTCATTTCTCACCATTGAGAACTTTTACAA
The DNA here is from genome assembly GCA_038373885.1 of Cheiracanthium punctorium. Lineage (NCBI taxonomy): Eukaryota > Metazoa > Arthropoda > Arachnida > Araneae > Cheiracanthiidae > Cheiracanthium > Cheiracanthium punctorium. The sequence continues at coordinate 4,377 of JAWZYV010001416.1, read as the reverse complement.
AAGCTGAGGCTGAGGTGAGTTTTTAATGAACTAAAATTGCTTTTTATGGTTGCACTAGTTTCACACATATTTACATGACACATAGTAACCCCTTTAGAGAGAAGAGCAGATGTGAATTTCACTTCTACTTGACATGGCTATTTACTTAGTACAAAAATGTTCTGAACTTAGTCACTGAAACTGGGAAAACTTTTCATGGGATTTATTCTTTACATTTTATTGTTCTCTTGTCACAAAACTATGTTTCACTTGCTAGGAACTTGCTTTTGAAACCTATATTTTACTTTTGTAACATTTTTGCGGTTCCCTTAAGTAGAGCGTCCCTTATCAGGGCCGGTGCTCTAGACCCAGGGGCCCTAGACACAACAACGACCCGCAAGGTCGCTACTCGCGATGCAACATTTGCAAGGTGCGGGACTATCCATATTGTTTGCTGAATAATGTGTGGCCCCGGTATCTAAACTACCTTTATAAAGATCAAAATTGCAATGAGCTTTATAAAACATTTTCAAAACACTTGGAACAAGCAAGATACAATGCAAAAGCGAAAAAAATAGCACAGACGCGTAACGGAAGACCGATGCCGACGCGACGATCGCCACTTCCTTTCAATAGAGAATTGAAAAAGACTGAGGAATCAAAAAATTTTATACATTACTCTCTATGCACCTTCATGTACACTAAAGTCATACCAGACCCATAATGTCTCAAAATTGTCTTAAAAACAACGGTCAGAGTAAGAAAATGCGTTTTTTTTTGTCTTTTTTTTCCAAGCAATAGCACGCCCATATTCCTGTGAAAAAATGAAAGAAATAGACGGTAACTCTAAATTCACAATCTTTTTTATTTAGTTGAAACATAATGTATCATTAGTTATATTAGTAAAACGAAACACAGCAATGTTCAAAGCTTTCTTTTTCGTATAGAGAAATTTTTAATTACCATTTCTAGACAACCCCACCAGAGGCTGAGCGCATAGCGCTCTCAATCGGGAGATGGAAGGTGCTTGATTCAAGCCCAAGTCACGTCCGCCGACCTAACTGTTCGGAGTTTTCCGTAGTTTTATCCAAACTTAAGAGTAAATACGGGTTAGGACCCCTTAGAAAGACCGCCAAACAGGCTACCTCCCTCGGCCTATACCCCCTTGTGTATATAAGCGGCCGTAATTCCGCATAAATGAATCTAGATCACTTAGGGTCCGTTGAAAAAAGAAAAAACAGAATTTGCAGTATAAGATGTTAAAAATATTTCAAAACGTTATTTTCAAATTAGCTCAGTCCAATATTTCTTCTTTTCCCCACAGAGTCTGGAAAAAACAAGCGCCAAATAAATACAAAACACGAATTTTTCATTGGCTGTCTTGTATGCTAGAACCGAAAATTAGTTAAGGGATGCCTATATTTGGGTAAATTATTGGAGAGGCTCGAGCCCCATCCATCCCATCTGATCATGTAAGACAATAGTTTCTTAACTAAAACATCCAACAGCATCCATTTAGTAAGTGGGCGCGAGGACTAACTGAGCAATCTTTTTTTTAAATAAATATTTAACTAATTTTCTTTAACTATTAACGAATATTCTAAATCATAAAGAATCTTACCTAATTCATTTAAAAATAGATTATACATACATACAGTAAGACCTGTTAAAGTTAAAATAAGCAGGCCTCTCAATGGGTCCTCTTTTTACTTCCTTGTACGTAGTATAAGGAAGTAATGTGATCCCGAAAAATTTTGGGGGCCAAATTTCGACAAAAAAACCGATTTTGACTACCTCTAAATTTAATTTTAAAAATTTTTTCGATGCATCCTATCGTAGGCTAGCATGCACGATCATATTAACGCGTCTGCAACTCATTTTGACCAGCGGCGAGTCTGTTGTGGCCAGTTTTTCCATGCCGTCTGTACGTACGTACGTACGTACGTACGTATGTATGTAACTCGCATATCTCAAAAACTATGGGTCGTAGAATGTTGAGATTTGATATTTAGGATTGTTCTATGATCTAGTTGTGCACCTCCCCTTTTGGTGGCAATCGAATGGATAGTTTATGTACAGGACCGCCCAAAAGATTCGAAATACATTACGCTCTATGGGCCGAAATTCATTAAACTCGCATATTTCAAAAACTATTAGGCGTAGAATGTTGAAACTTTATATTTAGGATTGCTGTAACATCTAGTTTGTCACCTCCCCTTTCGATTCCATTCGACTGGATAGTTTATCTACAGGACTGCCCAAAACATTCGAAATACATTACGCTCTATGGGCCGAAACTCATTAAACTCGCATATTTCAAAAACTATTAGGCGTAGAATGTTGAAACTTTATATTTAGGATTGCTGTAACATCTAGTTGTGCACCTCCCCTTTCGATTCCATTCGACTGGATAGTTTATCTACAGGACTGCCCAAAAGATTCGAAATACATTACGCTCTATGGGCCGAAATTCATTAAACTCGCCTAACTCAAAAACTATTAGGCGTAGAATTTCGAAACTTCATATTTTGGATAGTTGTAACATCTAGTTGTGCACTTCCCCTTTTGGTTCCATTCGACTGGATAGTTTATCTATAGGACCGCCCAAAACATTCGAAATACATTACGCTCAATGGGCCGAAATTCATTAAACTCGCATATCTCAAAAACTATTAGGCGTAGAATGTTGAAACTTTATATTTAGGATTGTTGTAACATCTAGTTGTTCACTTCCCCTTTCGGTTCCATTCGACTGGATAGTTTATCTACAGAACCGCCGAAAAGATTCGAAATACATTACGCTCTATGGGCCGAAATTCATCAAAGCGTTTTTTAGAGGTATTGGGCTATTTCAAACGACTCAGAAGTGATATATGCTGAAAAGAGTTAGAAAATGAATTTCTCCATTAAAAAAGGTGTCTTTATCATTTACAGTTCTGCTACAGGAACACTCAAAAGATTTCCAATACATTACGGTCAATGGCAATTTTAGGGGCATTCATCCATTTCAAGCACAATACCGTCTTACCACATAAGTTAGGTAATGGTCCGACCACGGTCACGTGCCTCCCTCAAGAACTGTGCCAAAAGTCGCCAAGCTTGGCGACTTTTAGTGACGTGTGTGTATATTTAACTCTCAAACCTCAAAAACTATTATGAAATTTTATATATAAGATTGATGTAACATCTAGTTGTGCATCTCGATTTTTGGTTCCAATCTACTGGAGAGTTTATTTACAGGACCACCGAAAAGAATTTCAGTACTTTAATGTCTATGGACATCTTCAATATAATACAATTGCAGACAGTGATTGTTTGGTACATGCCCAAAATCTCGCCGACTGTCCTGGACTTTGGCGAGTTTTGCCGAAATGTCGCCAAATTTGGCGATAGTCAGTCATTTCGTCCATGCCCAAAGTATCGCCATTTGTCATCGTTCTTGGCGAGTTTTGGCGAAATATCGCCAAATTTGGCGATAATCTGTCATTGTTTGGTTCATGCTTAATATCTCGCCAAAATTTCGTCGACATTGACGAGTTTCGCCGAAATATCGCCAAATTTGGCGCCAAAAATTATTTCGTATTTTGTATAACACTAAAACTTTAACCCGTAGATTTTTGAACTTTTGTATTTAGAACTATTGTAATATATAACTGTTTTCCATATCTTTTTTGACAGCAATCGACTGAGAATTTATTTACAGGGTGAGCCAAATGACTTTAAATACATTGAGGTGTATGGATGCATTCAATTCATTGAAAGTCTGTGGTCAATGACTACTTTGGCTATCCCCAAAATCTCGCAGACTATCTCAAGTTTGTCGGCTTTTGGTGAAATATCGTCAAATAAAGTGTCAGAAGGAAATATTTCAAATTGAACTCAGCTTGGCGATATCGAAATGTTTGTCTAGAAACCGCTAAACCTTACTATTATTGATATTTTATCTCTTTCAAACAAATAAGTTTAGAGGAAGTGCGTCGAAAATATTTTTGTTCTAAAGGACGTGCAAGGAAGTCATGTGTTGGACACATCAGATTTTTTTAAATTCCTACCTCTATAAATAATAGAGTAAAATGTTCTGCTTCTTCATTAGTTGTTAAATGTTCTTTTAGATGTTAAGGTTCCGTCTATCAAACCATTAAAATACTAGGCTATATAAATAAAACTTTGATGAAGGTGGGAAGAAGCAGAAGAAGAAGCAATGAAGCTAGAGGGCTTCATTGGCTTCATTGGGCACTGAGAGGCCTGAATAAGTGCATCAAATTTGAAAAAAAAAAAAAAAAAAAGAAAGAAACGCTAACCTTTTTTTTATTTAGCTAAAATTTTAAATTTAACCCATTTCTGTAATTTCTGCATAATCTAATTTTTGATGCCTTAGCACAGCAATAAACCAGTTTT
>JAWZYV010001415.1:0-41485 GCA_038373885.1 Cheiracanthium punctorium | reverse complement strand
GTTTCTTGGGGGGAATGCTTATGATTATCAACACTCTTATTCAAACTTCTACACAATAAGGAATTATGCCGTTTAGAGCAGAAACAATTTCGAACACTAGGGCAATTCGATAATTTATGCAATGGAGATAAACAATTTATACAAAGATTATGACTTTTTACTACATCAAATCTTTCATTAACTTTCATTGAATTGAAGCGTTTACATTTAAATAAACTGTGTGCTTGTTTGCATAAAGCACAATTATTAGGCTGAGATTTCGAAAGAAGCACCTTCAGTTTAGAATGTAGGGGAATGTTCTTTTGCTTGTTTTGGTTATGAAAAGAAGCATTTAAACTTTCTAAAATTTGACATCTCTTTGACAAAAAGGAGAGAAAGTCTTCCCAATCGGGAAATTCAGTACTGTCCAAGGTCATTTCGTATTGCCTACGAGTCTCATGATCTAGTTTGTTTAACACAATATTAACCAACATTTGCTGAGAAAGTTTGTCGGGTTTCAAATCAAACAATTCTAAAGAACGAATATGCTTCTGAATGTTATCTAGTTGGGTTCTTAGATCTCTTGCCGATTCATTATTTAATTTATTCAAGGACAAAATAGAATTGATGTGAGATGATGCAATAACACGTTTATTCTCAAATCTTTGTTGCAAAGCGCCTAATAAAGAATCGAATGTATCGTTCGGCGTTTGCAAATGTTCAGCTTCTCCTTTTAACGAAGCTTGCAAATAGTGCAGTTTTTGTTGATTTGTTAAACTTTCATTAGATGTGATAAGGGAGTCAAATTTTGATTTAAAGAGTCCCCATTCTTGATACGATCCGAAAAATTCTGGTAAATTTATTTGGGGTAATTTCACCTTTACATTTGTGCATACATTATTCGAAATAGAATGCTTTATGTTCTTGTCAGAAATATCAACAACTTTACTAATAGAAGAGAGGAAAGATCTAATTCTTACCTCCTGTTCTTGCAATGCGTCATCGAGGATATCCAAACAGTAGCGGATCCAGGGGAGGGGCTAGGGGGCTTCAGCCCCCCCCAAAAGAGATTGCTCAAGGGTAACATTCTGCTTTATTATACACTTTAAATAGCAACATTGATCATATTTTATTACTTAGCCCCTCCCAAAAGCCTAATACATTGGTTTAGACTAAAATTTTGATTTATAGTACATTTTAATTGGGTGAAATAAGCTTTTTAAAAATTTAGCCCCTCCCAAAAAAAAAATTCTGGATCCGCCACTGTATCCAAATCATGTTCTTTATCGGCAATATTTATTTCTTCCGGTAACTTATAATACTGGAGTCTTAATTCTTCACAATCGCTTTGTGTTTTTTTTAAAGAGTTCAATTTCAAGTCGAGTTCAATGGCTTTATCCGATGACGGAACAAAATCATCTAAATACTTGGTAAGGTTCGTTACCTTTGTTTTCAGGCTGCCTAATTGCCTGTTCAACGTTACGAGAGTTTGTTTATCCATAGGTCCTCTGGCGATGATTAAGGACCAGAAATGTTGCGATACGAAAGAAGTGGACTGTAAGGCGAATGATCAACAATTAATTTCTTTATTCTGTGACTATTAAATGAGTCAAGAGGGTACAACGATGCCGCGTTTACGGCTTACAAAACGAGACGACTACTGGCGACTAGAGATGGCCAATGATTCGATGAGTCGAATCAGTGATTCGAATCTTGGTACTGAGTGGCTCAGTCTTTACACTCACTCTCTACTGATTCGAATCTCAAGCCCTCAAGGGAAATACATTCCAAGTGCGAAGGGAAGAAAAACTTATTTTCCCTTTGCCGTTCCCAGGGATTTTCCCTTACTCTTTCAACTCTTTTCGACTCTTTACGACTCCTTTCGGCTCCTTTCGACTCTTTACGACTCTGAGTCGATAGATGATTTGAAACAGTAAATGAGTGGGTGTGGGTGAGTTGGTCACTGAGTTGGTGCAGCAACGAATCTTTACTGATTCAGTGTTTCGCTCTGTTTCGGTGATTGTATACTATCGTTGAGATTCGTTAGTTTTTCGAATCTTCTATCGACTCAGAGTCGAAAGGAGCCGAAAAGAGTTGAAAGGATGTTTCATTTAATTGGAGGGGTTTTTTCGAATCTTCTATCGACTCAGAGTCGAAAGGAGTCGAAAAGAGTTGAAAGGATGTTTCATTTAATTGAAGTTTTTTTTTCGAATCTTTGGTGTTTCATTTCTTGGTTGGTGGTCGGATTTTAAAGTTTTATCTGTCTGTGGGTGTGGAGTGGGTCGAACATCGTTTGCTTTTGGCGGGTGGCATAGGCGTTACTTCCTAAGGGCAAGAGGGGTCAATCTCCCCCCCGAAAAAAAAATTAAGAAAATCCCTCCTTCCAACTTGTCTGACTGATTTAATATTTGTTTAAAATTTAATGAAACATCCCTTTTCTACTTTTAACTTTAATATATGTCCCCCTGCCCCCACCCCTCAAAAAAAAAAAAAAAAAAAAAAAAAAAAAAAAACGGAACGTTAAGTTTACATGGTGGCGGATTTTCATGTGAAGGGAAATAGAATGAAATAAAGTTAGGATTGTGCTTGTCACTTTTAATGAAGGATACAGGGGCGGTATTAAGCGCTCTCACAAAAGGACTTTGTAGTAAGCAAAATAACATTTCGCTTTATTGCAGCAGATTTCCTTGTTTTTTTTTACCTTGTTTTTCGTTTAAGGGGAATGATTTTATTTTCTTTCGTAATTCAGAGAAATACAAAATAGGGCCTAAAGCAGTGGCGTAGTTAGTGTTATTGACAGTGGCGTAGCCAGGATTTTATTTCGGGGTGGGCTGGGTATCAAATTTAAAGATAAAGTTCAATTGTAAGCTAAGTAAAGGGTCCCATTTTTTTTGGGGGGGGCAGCAGCCCCTCAGTAGGACTGGGCCAAAAATCGACATATCGGTTTTATTTCAACATCAAATATCCGATATTCCCATTTTCATTTCAGTGAAATCTCGAATTCGATAAAGGGCAAAAATACAGGCCGGCCAGGGGCGTAGCCAGAATTTTTTTATGGGGGGGGGGGTTATGACTACTGCAACTCATATATATGTATACGTGTGTATGATAATGTAGTGAAGAATATACATTTTGTATGGCAAAAAATTCCTCATGGGGGATTATGACCCCCCTAACCCCCCCCCCCCCTTGGCTACGCCTCTGAGGCCGGCGATAAGAAAATCCTGAGATCAATACCAGCTTGTGATGCTTTTGCTACTGCTTTCTCTCGGAAAGCTTCTTCTTCTCTCATCGCAGAAAAAACAGCTCCATGGTTTATTAGTCTAATTACCATAATTAATTAACGTATATCTCGGAACCTATCCACCGGAGCGCGTTTTTATTGATTCTCGACCCCCCCTAGCCTCAACACCCCACCGATACTTAAAATTTCGAATGCTTTGACACCAAACTTAACCTTTTAATCTTACAGGCCCAGGGGGTCATACGAAGCTCCCCTATATTTTCAATTTGGGCATTTTAAACACTAGCCTCCTCCGGCGGCAACTCCAAAGTCTGGAAACCATCCCAGAGCCAATTTCTACATGTTTGCAGTCCTTTTAAGCCTCAATCATGGTTAATTAGTCTAATTACCATAATTAATTAACGTATATCTCGGAAACTATCCATCGGAGCGCGTTTTTATTGATTCTCGACCCCCCCTCTGGGACCCCCATCGATACATAAAATTTCGAATACTTTGACACCAAACTTAACCTTTTAATCTTACAGGCCCAGGGGGTCATACGAAGCTCCCCTGTATTTTCATTTCGGGCAGTTTAAACACTAGTTTTACTGGAGCAAGGAGAGAGAGATGCTAACTGCCCGAGAACTCAGCGGAGAAGAAACCCGATGAATGGGTGAAGGGTGTTTAAATAGTACGGCTTTCGGCGCAGAGAGAGGGAAAATTTCTTTAGTTGTTTTATTGATTCAAGATTCGAATCATCGAAGTAGTGAGTGAGTCGAGATTCGAATCAGTAAAATGAGTCGAACCGCCCATCTCTACTGGCGACTGGCGAAAATCACAGCTACCACTCAGAACCCATCGATAGGGTTGCCAGAAGCGGATTGGCGACAAGATACAAATATGAATAAGGTAATACAAGCAATAACGAATAGTATAGTAACGGATAAGTTTAATATTACTGGTAATAAAGGTAAGTGTTACAATATTAAATTTAGTAATACAGTATTAATTTTAGAGCCTTGCAGATTTTGGTTTGGTAGATTTTATGTCTTCTGTTGTGTATCAATATTGGTAAATAAAATTCTCAAATTGGTAAAACTTTCCTTTTTAGCCTAGATACCAATTCAAAATAATGCTAATTTTTTTCTATTGAATTTAATTAACATATGAAATATATCCACAATATTGGCTATATACTGGAAATGTTTCTGAAGTAATTCCATTACTGATAAAGTTTTTAATAGTAGCAAGTTAGTAGTTAGCCCAAATATCTTTACAATGTGTTCACAATATTAAGTAAAAATTCGAAATATTTATAATGTATTCTTAATATTGACAAGTAATTTTTAAAAATATTTTTATACCATTTTATTATTTTTCTAATGCTAATATACTCAATCCTTCACATTGTTATTATATTGGAAATAAAAACTAATATTGGTAAAAATTAGCAACATTTATCCATTATATTGTCCATGTTAATGAATTAAATTAAATATATTTAAAATGTATCCACACAGTATTGTGTGTATATTATAAATTTCCCTCATATTGTACTAACAAATATTTTTAATGTGTCAGCATCTTAATATCACAGTAATGGTGAATTAAGACTGTTTATCTACTGTACATTATTTCAAAATTTAAAATCTGATAAATAATTTTAGGTGCATTTATGTACAAATTGCTGAAAAATATATTTTAATAATTAAGTCAAATACTACGGAAAATCCTGTGATAATAAGACCATGATTATCACAGGAGCAAGGAGGGCACATGCCCCAGACACCCCATTTTAAGGGGTCCTTAAATTTTTCCAGAATATGAATTTAGTTTAATAAATTTTCATTCTAAGATACTAAATGCCTGGATTTTTTTTCTAAAAGTTGGATGTGTGTGTGGCAAAATAGATCCCAAATGGATGAGCCGATTTTAATGTAGTTTGTTTTATTTTAAAGATGGTATGATCAGAACGGTTCTTCATTGTATTTGATAATATTCACTTCATCTATTCCCCTTAAATAAAGCTTACTTTACACTTGTTCAGTCTAAGACAATTCAAATAATATTGTTGACATTCAATTAATTTTGATTGCTGAATTATTTCTGTAATGTTATGGAAAAAGCCATGCTTTGAGTTGCATTTTTTTAAGACTTCATTTTTAATAAAGGTTATTTCACATATTTCATAGGAAATGTTCATAAACTTAAAATTTATCTAGCATATTTCATTTTAAATTCATTTAATCAGAACATATCTTTGCAGATTGAAAAAACATACTTAAGTGGGGGGGGGGGGGAGTGAGTTTGGCTTAGGGACGTATCTAAACCTTAAAAATTTCAAGCTGAACTTTCAAAATTACCCACGAATATGTAATTTTCTCCATTTCTTATGTTTACTTATTTCGAGGGTGGCTGAAGCCCCACCAGTCACCCTCTGGCCAAGGACGTACCCAGGAAGGGGGGTGGGGGTCTGTAACACCTCCGAAATTTCAGTTTTTATTAACAAAGCAATAATGGTGAAGTCTTTTTGTGAAAATTTCTGCCTTTTTCATCGTTTGGACCCCCTCCGAAATTTTTGGACCCTCCCAGAATTTTTTTTGGGGTATGTCCCTGCCCCTGCTCTCCTCTCCTAGGGGGGGAGCAAGTTCCCTACCTTGAGCCCCCCCCCCCCTTATGGGTGCCCATATCATTAATGTTATATTTTTCAAGTATTTAATATTATTCTGTGGTTTTCTGAACTTGCAGGTAGCAGAACAGATTTCATTATTTATTGACATTGTTGAGAAAGCAGACAGCATGGATTTCAGAGTTTGGGTCTTCTACTGGGTATCATTAAGGGTAAATAAATTTATGATATTGGTAAAATTTACTTAAAAATTCAAAATAATTTTAATCCTTTTTCTACTGAATTTAAATGAAATGTATCTGCAATATTGCCTATATTTTGGAAGTAGTTCTGAAGTAGTTCCATTACCAATAAACTTTCAAATAGCACCTCACAGGATTGTAAAACATTGAAAACCCAAACCACTATTTTTTCATAGCAGCAAGTTAATATTTAGCCCAAATGTATTTAAAATGTATCCACAATAGTAGGTAAACATTGGTAATATTTCTAATGTATTCCTAATATTGACAAGTAATTAATTTTATAGTATTTTTATTTTTTCATGTTCATATACTTAATTATTCAATATTATCATTAAATTGGAAATAAATACTAATGTAAATTGTAGCAAATTAATATTTACCCATTATATTGTCAATCTTAATGAATTTAAATTAAATTTATTTAAAATGTATCCACAATATTGGGTGTATATTTCAAATATTCCTCATATATATTGCACAAGTATATATTTTTGATATGTTAGCATCTTAATATATTATTACTTGCGAATTATCACTGTTTATCTGTTACACATTATTTTTGAATTTAAAATCTGAAATAATTTTAAATGCATTCATATACAAATTTCTGAAAAATATATCTTAATAAATAAGTTAAATATTACTGAAAAATTTAATGTAATATGATTGTTCCCTGATTATCATGGGCAAGCGGGTAAATACTGTGGAAAATACAGAAAGACAATTGTCAGAGTCGGTGAAGAAACAAAATGTAAGGGGCCCCCCATTTAGACCCATACTTCTGACTCAAGCGACTTTATGTCATAATTGCTGCCTGGATTTGAGATGGGGGGGGGGGGAGTGAAGCCCTATAGCCACTCATCCCATTACCCCTCGATCTACCACCGAATCATTTGTTCTTGTGATAATGTTTAAATGTAAATTTTAACTGAAGACTCCTACCTTGGGTGGTCATTAGTTAAATATATATAAATTGATAATAAATGAATATTCATATAAATTGGTTGCTTTAGAAAACGAAACTTTTAGAATGTTTTTCATGTACTGAATACTCATTTTCTTGAAATATAGGAGAGTTAATAACAGCGATAACTGGGTGATTTTTCAAGAACCTTTGATAAGGGTGAATACTACTTTGGATGTCTTTAGATATAAGTATGTATTTATTTTTAATTATTTACTGTTTCAGTGTATTTTTAAATTTGGGAGTTAATTTTATATTCATACCATATGTTATAAATGTTCCTTATACACATGTCTGTGTGAATTTTATATTATTATTATTATTTGCATTGCAAAGCATCCCATTTTAGAAGAATGTATATCTTAAGCACTGAATCAGATGGGTAGTAGATTTCTCACAAAAATTGTGTTTCATTAAGTGTCTCACTGAGTAGAAACAAAATGTTTCAATCAAGTTATTATTATTTTTTTTTTTACAAGAAATAATGCAATTTCTGAACAGGTTTTAAAAGAATTCAACTATGTCAGAATTTCTTCTATGTCAGAATAAAAACTTAGTCAGAAATTTGAAAATTCAGAATTTCTCTTCACAAGCTGTATTTATGGCAATACAAATGGTTAATTTATAGAAGTGAAATACTCAGAGAAAAATTTATAACATATTGTATTGTCCAAAATAGAGGGAGAATTAGCCATCAGATACAGTTTCCACTTTCGTGAATTTCTCCCTAAAAATGGGATAAGACCTGCAGTTTTGTTGTTCTATAAAAGTTCATCATGCTGTCTATGAAGAAGCATTCTGAATTATACCGAGTTTTTGAGAAGCCTGTCTTTAAAGCTTGCAGAGCCAAGTGATGAATAAAATATGTTACAAGAAAAACTGATTGATTTTGGCTGTTTATCACTTTATTATCTTTTTATTTTCTAGTACTCTGAACTGGTCCTGTGGAAAACCATTGAATTTTTGTCAGTGGCATGCTGTAAAAGAGAAGAAACTATTGGCATTATAAGTGGTATTCATATTTTTGTTTTATTTGTTTAGTTATTCTTTAAATGTTCTTAATTACTAGTTCAAAGTCTGCATACTTTTGATCTCTGCTGTCTAATTTTTTCAAAGCTTGTATCGCATAATTTCATAATTGTCAATAACTTTTTTTTTTTTTTTTTTTTTTTTTTTTTTTTTTTTTTTGAGATGTTTACTTTTTTGTTTAGCTTATTTTTTTCTTATTTTCCAAATTGATTTATATGTTTTTTTTTAGTTTTTTTCCCCTAAAGTGATGTTACTTTGGGGCAGTTAGTGACTATGTATTAAATTTTATAAATTTCATGTAAATTGAGAAAGTTATTAGGGCTGTTCTTAAAAGAAAAAAAAGTATAACTTTTGGTAAAGTTACATCAATGAGTAAAACAATAAATATTTATACAGTAAAATTCAATGTGGTATTCTTTATTAAAGCATTTGACCCAGGCAACTCTTTAGTATATCATTTTATGTTATGCTATATTCTGTCATTTATTTAATCTCTATTATATGTAAATTTTTTATGTCAAGTTGCATATTTGATACCAAGTTAATAAATTGCTTGCAAAATCAAGTCTTATTTGTAACATTTTATGAAGTAACAATGAAATAAAGTATAAAAATCAATTTTTAGTCCCTTCAGATTAATTTTTTTACTCTGCACCCTCACTACCTCTTAAAAATATGTTGTAAGTAAAACCTTGAAACTCCTGTAACTTTTATTATTATTATTATTATTATTATTATTATTATTATTATTATTAATATTGTCACTGCTGTTGTTGTTTAAAATGTAAACTGTAAAATGCTACTTTCAGAGATGAGATTTAAGAATTTAGTTTAATATTCAGACCTTTTTCAATGTTATAAAGAATTCAGTTTTTTCATTTTTTTCAAAAATTTTCTGATTTTTCAGTAAGGCAAAATTGTATATAAGTAAGATAGATTTAGTATCAATAAAAATTAAAATATTTATTGCTCTTGAAATTCATAAGTATAATTGCTCAAGAGTTGTTTGGACATTCTTTCAGACTTTTTTTCCTTTTTTGTTAATCTAATATCTGTACTTTGGTACAAATCAAATCGAAAACTAGCCTACCAGCTTTGACACCATATTACATGTACCACCATTAGTGGTAAAAACAGATGAAATATATTATTTTTTAATTTTACTAATACAATATGTAAATGTAAACTTTACTTCCTTAGTAAATTCAGATTTTTTAAGCCTGCAGTATTAACAAAGTGCAATAACCTTGTCAGTGTTCACATGTTGTCATATGTATATTTGAATATTACTCAAAAATATCTTTAGTCTAGTTTTTAACTGACTTCAAGAAGATCTAGGTTATTAATTGGGGTCAGTACTCAGAGGTGTAGCAAGAATTTTCAGTGTCCGAGAACAAATTTGCATCACTTCCTGTTTACCAAAATGCGCTGGAAAAAGTTTTATATACAAATTGGTGCCTTTTGGATCCTATGCCCTGGGACAAATGTCCCCCTCTAGCTACACTTCTGAGCACTGAATCCTTGTAATTTACCAGACTGGATATGAAAAGTATTTTCAAACTTCCGTTTAATTATTTATTTCTTTTGTTTATCTTCCACATATAGATGTGATCTTTGCTAAGAATGTTGTTATTTGATGATATTTTACTTGCTGTGCATGAAAAGTTTTCATTGCAAAGTTATCACTTTATTTTTTACTCAATTTTGGATGTACCTAAAATATATTACAAGTCCTGAATATTTTCTATTTTTTAATTGATTGTAATAATTTGCAAATTTAACTCACCAATAGTAAGTAATGTGTTTAATATTTATTTTGTCACTATTAGTTTGATGTTTGTTATTATGCACAGGTTACTGTGATTCAGGGATAATTTTATTCCAAATTGCTTTGATATGGGATTTTCGCTTCAATACTGTCCCCAATTATTCTTTTCTGTGTTACCTCAGAGGATTTACCTCACAAAATAAAATTTTGTGAAGTAAATCCTACAATGTGTTCCTTACTTTTAATAAAGTATTTTGTGCTCTCAATCACTTTGCATATCAGTATATTCTAATATTAATAGAACATAGAGAACAGATTATTTTATAAAACGGTACAAGCATTTCTTATCTGTAAAATTAAAGTTTTTTTTCTTTTATTTTTTGCAGGTAAAAAAAAAAGACTTTTTTTTTTTTTTTGAGCTGCTATATTTAGGTTTTATTGCAGTTTTTTTTTTCATTTGCTTTTATGTTCAGTGGCAAAATTAAAATGTAAAAGGCAGCTTAAATTCTACATCTTTATTTTATTCATTTATTCATAATTTGTACAATTTTAACAGTAGGAACCCTGTTTCCCTTCCCTCTCTTACTCAGAAGGTTACAGTATATGTAAATGCTACTTGAAAGTATTTATTATTACCATACATAAATATGGTAATATGAAAAATGGTAATAAGAAAGTATTTATTATTACCATTTTTCGGTATGCTTTTGTGCTGTTCCAAAATTGTATTTAACCTGCTCCTAAAGGTGTTCCAAAATGTATGTAGATTTGCAGACTTTTTATTATAAAGTTATCCTCCGATTTTAGTGAAACTATAAACAAAATTTTTTCTGAATCAAATGAAAAGATCTGCTGACTTATTCCTCTGTAAATTCATCACCTAGTTGAAAGCGTTAAGCTGTGCTTTAGTTGGAGATTTAAATTTGACACTAATCCATGTACACACAAAACTAATTTTAACTAATTTTATTTTGTATGTATTTAACATAGATCTAGTTTATGCTCTAGTATATTCTAGCTGCCAACTCTTTCTGATTTTGAGCCTTTCTTCAGTCTTATTCAAATTATGGGGAGGGGGGAGGGTCTAGTTTATGCTCTAGTATATTCTAGCTGCCAACTCCTTCTGATTTTGAGCCTTTCTTCAGTCTTATTCAAATTATGGGGAGGGGGGAGGGTACCCTTTTTTTATTAGGATAGAATAGCAGTTATGTTTTAACTTTTAATTCTGTAATTACTTGTTGAAGTCATAATTTTTATCTTCCAGATGCTGTTAGAAGAATCCCTGAATGTGAAATAGTATTGAAGTACTCATATTGAATCCAGTGATTGTATTTTATATAAATGTAACAATGCAATACAATTAAACCAAATTTGTAATAATTTGTTGTGTGTTCACTGCCATTGCTTTTATAATTCATTCAAACCTGCATGAGTCTCAATAAGAGATATCTTCCACTTTTTTCAATTCATAGGCTATTTTTACTTCTGCAATTCTGTAATAGTTTAATTTTTTTTTTTTAAATTTAGAACGCATCGTAAACTAAAATTTAAAAGGCTGAAGACTACTCTGGACTTGGAAGTTCCATTACTCATGTTTTTATTAAGACTTTGCTTATATATTTTTATTAGTTTTTTCTTTCTTTTTTTTTGGCCCTCGTATTAATTGAACTTTGTTCTAACATACTAATGAGTTTTTCTGGCTTTACTTTCATTTATTGTTCTAAATCTGTTTTCAATAGTATAATAATTCTTGCATAAAATCTATATTAAAAGAATTTTTTTTTTCAATTTGAAGTTTTTAAAAGATTAAGTAATTTGTAGCTATTTCTATAAAAGTGAAATTGAAATAAATAAAATCATACTTAAAAATAAATAAAGAAATGAATGTGTATATATATTAAAAAATTAAGAAATGGCTTTTATTTTGAAGTATGTATAAATTATGTTCAGAACAGGAATTTGGTTTTTTAAGAGGTGAAAAAAAAAAAAAATCTTTTTCTGCGAATCACCACCCTCCCCCCTCACCCAGACATTATCTATGGAGGTTAATATGGTTCACCCGCATGCTCTAAACTTCAATTATTTCTTTGCGTTATGGCAAGTCTACAAGAGGGGTGTCTTCTTGGGGGGGCTGACTTGGGTGGTGAACTTTTTAAGGATTCTAACCTGTATTCTTGCTCATGCCTCTAAACCTTAAATAATGGTTTTTGGACAAGACAAAAATGTTGGGGGGATTGGTTTTGATTTATATTATTTGGTTTTGATTTACATTATTTATGTATTGGCCTGCACAAAAATATTTCTTTACCCCTTTTCACAAAAAAAGAAATCAATCAATATAAAGTAGTTTCCATTTTAGAAATATTTTATTCCTTTTTCTGGGGGGAGGGGGAAGAATAGAAAAATAGGTATTCTCTTAAATTTCCAAACATGATATGTACATTAACAGAGGTTATCAGCAGATATATTTATATTTTTGATTTACCCAACAATTAGTTTATTTATTTAATTTATTTTTTTTTTTTTTTTGGTTTTCAATTAAAGGATAGCTATTACTCTTTTAACTTATTTTCGTGTTTCATAATTCTTGTATTTGTTCGTATAAATGACTGAAATTTAATTTCAAATAATTTCTTTTCGATAACAATTCAATCCTGTTCATTTCTTATTTATTTAAATTTAAAAAAAAAGACTTGTTAATTTTAATAAAGTTGAAAAGAAAGTTTGAATAAATTATGCTTAAAATAAAACCTATTTAAAAATCAAAATTATTAGTATTCTTTTGATTTTATATAAATATCATATCATGAACTATTTTTATTGTTTTGTTAATACTGTTGTAAGTGAAAGTTGTTCTGAAATGTACCATAGGTAAAAAATAAGCTTTCAGGGATTTTTTATTTCAGCAGGAGAAAAGGTAACATTGAACATATCAAATATTTCTGCACACTGTTGAGTAATGTGGATGTCCGAAACTCTTATTTCTATTCTTGTTTGATCACAGATTACCTCAAATGAAGTTATAGTACTGCAGACAAAGAAAATTCTTATAAATCTCCTGCTGATGGATTTTACATAGCTCAATGGCTATACAGATCACCTCCAAGCATTTTGAAACTTTCACTTCTATTCCTGTTACGTTTTGACTAACCAAACAAAACATAAACTGTTAACGAATTCTGTAACTAAATAGATCTAGAGGTTATGGAGGTTTGTTTTAGTAACCATGTGGAACTCTTCGGGGTACCTTTTAGTGATGCCATCATCTGATTATTAAAATGAAACTCTGTACTCCTTCTTAATCTGTTTAATTTCAGGATAGGCTGTTATTTTAAATACTGTATGTTTTGTGTCAACAGTCCACATTTCACTCACTGGAATGAAAGCAAGAATCTAAAAATGCATGGGGTCAGATATTACTTGTACCATTGAGCTACGTAAAATTTATTTTCCAGCTGTTATGGATCATTCTGAACATGACAATAATCCAAGATAGCCCAGAAATAGATAGCCATTTTTGGGATATTTGAGATCTTCTGGAAGTGTTATAACTATGCTACATATATACAGATACCTGTATATTATAGATGTTATTTACTCATTAGAAAGATAACACCTCAAATTTCTAATAGAGAAATCTATTTTATGTTGGACTTCTAATAGATATACCCAATATCCAGCTATGATGTATTAAAGATTGCCTATGGACAAACTTGGGGGGGGGGGAGGTAAAAGGCTGCAAAAATATTTACTTGTACGATATGAAGAATATTTTCAAGACGCTCGATATTGCAGATACATTTTAAATATATTTAATTTAAATTCAATAGCAGCAAAGTTTTATAATTTTTACAATATAAAGGTTAAATATCAACTTTCTACTTTTTACCAATACTAGCTTTATTCCCAGTGTAATATTGAGTAAATATTAACCAAAAAAATTAAAAATGGTATAAAGTTATGTTAAAGTAATTACTTATCCATATTGAATATATTTCCAATGTATATCAAATACTATAAATGCATTTTAAATATATCTGAGGCAAATATTAACTTTGCTACTTTGTACGAAGTTACATTTGATACATTTGACGAAGTTACAGTTGATCTTTGTTTTCAATTTTTTTTTTAACAATATTGAGTTAACATTAAAAAATTTATCAATTGAGGACTACTTCAAAAATATTTCCAATACAACCCTATATTAAGAATATATTTTTTTGTATGTTAAATTCAGTGGAAAAAGGTATTAGTATAGTCATACTGAAAGTATAATGTTATTTTGAGAATTTATCAGACCTAAATGCTAATTTTTACCAATATTGGAATTTTATTTACCAATATTGGAAACTGTTTATTCTCAATGTGTTCACTTACTACTTTGTAATATTATTGGTTTTTGATATCAATGTTTTCACAATATTGAGTTAATATTTAAAAGTTCATTGGTAGTGAGACTGCTTCAGAAATATTCTCAATATATAATTAATATTTCAATACACACTTCATATGTTAATTAAAATTTTACAAATAATAATAACATTTTGAGCATATATCAGGGCTAAACTCTAGTTTTTACCAATACTGGAAGTGGTCTTTACTCTCAAAGTATTCACATATATGTAAATTTTAATAATTAAAAGTAATTAGTACTTAATAATATTGGAAATATTTCTAATATACACTCAATATTATTGATAAATTTCAAATACTTTAAGATTCAATAGTATTAAAATTTGACTTCAAATGGGCAAAATATTAAATTTATAATATTGGATTTTATTTTCAATGAATTTACAAGATTGGATAAATATTTATGCTATATAGAAAATATCTTTTAATGTTTGCCAAATATTTAAAAAATAATAATAATCAATGCTGTTACCAGATACATTCATATATATATACATATATATATATATATTTATAAGGAATTATTTTAATTTCCCTAAAATAGTGATAGCCAGAAGCAAGGCATATGCAAGGAATAAATCCAGGGCCGTACCCAGACAAAAATTTCAGGCAGGGTCCAAACCGTGGAAAAGGCAGAATTTTTCACAAAAAGACGTCATTATTATTATTTTATTAACAAAAATCAATTTTTTTGGGAGGGGGGAGGGTCCGGACCCCTGGATACGGTCTCGAATAATCACCCTATAAAAAGTGGCGGTCACTCTTAAAAAGGGTCATAGCTCACTCTTGATCAGAGCGCTCCACTCTTTAAGGGATGGCGTGCTGTCACCCTTTCCTTAGAGTGAGGCACTCTTTCCCGGAGTGGGTTTTTGAATTCTCACTCCTAGTCCAGAGTCAGAAATGTCACTCTTCAGAATAGTGATTTCTCACTCTATGGAGGTTGGCTGATTTTTGTCACGAAGGTAGGGTGATATATCACTCCTCAGCACTGGTTTTTCACTCTTGATTATTAAGAGAGTTCACGTTCGTTATAAGCGAGCTCCACTGTACTATATACGCAGCAGTGAATAATTATCAAATTATATTTGGTCTTATTTACATTTAATTTTTTTCTTTCACATTCAAATTAATATAATAATAGCCAATAACATTGCGTTTGAAACTGTTTAAAATCGCTATATTCTCTTATTTGCTCTTGTATAGGAAAGTGTTCTATAATCGGTGTATTGCATCAAATTTGTTGGTACATACTATAGTTAGAAAACGAACGAAACCGCGATGCTCGGTTTCCTACATAATCGTAGTTGTTCAGCAGAAAATTTTCATTTCATGAAAGAACGTTAAAATGGGTAATACAGAAGACCTATTACAAGAAAGTGCTAATTTATTTTGATTATGATGTAAATGACTGCGACAGAAATTATTAATTTCATGTGGCCTTTAATTTTCGACGTCAAGCTTTTTAACTATGGATATTACAGAAGTATTAATTCTTCTCTATTCTATATCCTAACAAAGTAACTTGGAGTGGTAAAAAATTGCCAAAAATTTCAAGTAGGGAACAGATTAGTTTAAAGTAACGCATATTTTTATTTATTTACTATAACTGAAGTACCCATTGTTCATGGGTTAGTACTGAATGCAAATTTCCAAAAAGCAAGAACTTTCGTCAGCATTGTATAGGAGTACAATGAGTGGAAGTATAGCATATTGTTAAAAGTAAAGAAAGAAAAGTTATAATTTTTGTATATTGTTAAAAGATTACAGGTTAGAGAATAATTAAGTAATTTTATTTGATTCGCGTTAGTGGTTATTTTGTGATGCGCGAACGAATATTTATGCATTTTGAAATAATTTTCATAAAATGTCGAATCTAATCAACATCTTAGCAAAATTGGAAGCCTAGAATTGAATTTGAGCGACCACTTATTATGTCGCCAAATTTCGTTCCATTCCCTGTAGTCTTTATTTCGAAATGCTGACACAAAATTTACGAATTTTGAAACGATTTTTGCAAATTTCAAAATTTACTCATATTTTAAAAATTCAACGCCTATAATTTAAGCGGAGCAACCACCTATTATGTCACCAAATTTCATATCATCAGAGGTACGGAATTTTTGTAAAAAAAAAAAAAAAAAAAAAAAACAGAAATTTCGCAGAAAAAAAATTATATTTTGAAATTTTGCTAACATTCGCATAAACTACGTATAAAAAAATTATTTGCTCTTAAAATTTATATTCAATGTTAATTAAAAGCTAAATGTAGTGTTTTTAACATTTGAGTGTTTTAGAGTCGCTCTTTAGTCTGTAACGACGATATAATAATCACGAAAGAAACGTTCTGGCTCTCCGCTACATTTTCAGGGAGTGTTTTGAAAAAAGGAATTTTCAAAAAGCTTTCGACCGATATAATTTGGCATAGTTGCAGCCACAGATAGAGAAAATAATTGACAAATATCAAAATAGGCTTCAGATGTTGTAATGAATTTCATGTACAAGGAAAGTTTATAGAAAGTTCTTTCAGATACGACTCATAGCATTCTGCTGTATTAAAATGAAAATGCGCTGATTTCGTCTTTCAAGTATTGTTTTTAAGTCTTCTAATTTGTTCCACAAACGGTAAGCAAATGCGTACCTTAAACGCCACGTCAGACTTGATATACTTTTGCAATTTCTCAAATTCTGATTAGCATCTATATAAATAAAGCAATGCGTAAACTGTCCGTTAGTTTGTCTGTCTGTGTCTCGCGTAGCTCGCAGACGGGTGATCGTAGACCTACCAAATTTTGTACGGAAATTCTCCAGCACGGGTCCCGACACACCTCGAAGCGATTTTCTCGAAATTCGAATTAGTTAAGGAGATATTGATAAAAAAACCCCGTCAAAAACACCAATTTTGTTTTCCGCAATACCGCAATTGTAGTCCCTGCAATGAAAAAGTGAGAAATAAGCATCGAGGTTGCCATGTTTGGCAAATTTATTAAATGATTTAGACTCTTGAATTAAAAATAAAAGAATAATCTTTTTTTTTCTGTTTAGAATATTTGGAAGGCTGTTTTTTAATTAAAATATCGTGTACATGTGAAATCAGAGCAGGAATGAACTCTTTTATACTCAAATTAAAAATAGGATTTGGAAATTTTCCTAGACTAAAATGTGCAACTTTTTAATTTGGCGAAAAATAAAATGGTTGATATGCGATTTTCAGAAGATGATTCTAGCGCTTGGCGCAATTTAATGAGAGTGTACTTTTAAAAACAAGCGTAGGTTATCTTATAAATAAAAATGAAATTCTGTTTGTCAGTTTGTCGATTTGGGTAGTATACAAATCCACAAAAATGGACCTATCAGCCTGAAATTTTGCACAGATATGTAGAATAATATAGAATAAATGATAATCCACTTTAAAACTTTGAAAATCCACCCGTTCCCGGAATTTTTTATGTTCTCCACGCAGAAAGCTTTCCGTAATTGTAACCCCTATAGTGAAAAAAGTGTGAAATAAGCATCGTGGTTGCCGTGTGTGGCGATTTTGCCGAATAAAATGTTTTAAATTCTTAAAGTAAAAATAAAAGAATAATAATGATTTTTTAAAATTTATATTTGCAAGGTTATTTTTTTAATTATAATATCGTGTGCGCATAAGAAATGAGAGCAGGAATCAAATGTTTTATACGCAAAACAATGAGGATTGAAGATTTCCGAGACTAATATGTAAATTTTTTTAGTTTGGCGAAAAATAAAATGGCTGATAGGCCGATTTTTAGAAAGTGAGTTCTAGCGGTTTGCACAGTTTTAGGATTTTTGGCGCAATTTACTGAGAGCTTAAGCAAATAGCATTTTAGAAAACAAGTGCATAGGTTTTAATAGAATACAGCGTTAAATTTTAATTATCCGTGCAGAAATAATGCAGTTATTAGGGCATTTCAAGCGATCTAGCTTAAGAAATCTCGCCATTTGAGTACATTGATTTAACTTGGGAGAATTTCGCCAAATTTCAGAAAATTGAACTCTTCTCATCGAGATAACGATGAATAAAACACGCTATAGTTGATAATTTTAAAAATATGCCTGCTTTACTGTTTGGCGGTCGAACCGTTTCCCATTTTGATTGCTGCTAAGTCAATGCTTCGAATGATTCTCTGAAAAAACTCTTGCAAAATGGTGTATTGGCACTTTGGCGGGACTTACATTTGAAACTGGATTTTATTTGAGACTGGTATATATAATAACACTGGTTATAGATAAAAATGAATGTTGGTATGTGTGTATGAGATTGAAAAACTCCAGCACCGTTTCACCGATCGCCATGAAATTTGGTTGACCTAAGTCTTTTATCATGGAGAAGGTTTTTATGCTATCCGTTTTCCTCTAACTTGCCACTAGGTGGCGCAGAAGAACGTCGAATTCTATTCCGTTTAGCCGTTTGCTATGCGAATATCGTCCAACCAATTTCGATGAAATCGATTTCGATTTGGTACACGCGTATTCGATTTGGTACCCGCACAAACCAATTTCGATTTTGTACACGCAGATATTAGAACACGCAGAATATTTTCACTATCCATTTTGCTGTAACTTGCCGCTAAATGGCGCTGCAACGCATCAACTTCTATACCGTTCGACTGATCGGCATAAATTTTTTATACTTACACATTTGAGCACGAAGAATATATTCTAACTGTGTTCCTTTTGATGTCACTCACTACTAGATGGCACTGCAATGCATTATTATTTGAACTCGCCACTAGATGACGCTGCAGCAGGCCAAATTATTGACCATTCAAACAGTCGCTATGAAAATCAGCATACATAGCTATTTGAACAATGAGAATATTTTGGCGTTATCCATTTTGCTATAATTCGCCACTTGACGGCGCTGTAGCAAATCATTACTTGAATTAACTACTAGATGGCCCTGCAGTGTATCAATTCTTGACTGTGCAACTAATGGCTATGAAAATAGGTATACATAGATATTTGAACAAAGGGAAGAGTTTGGCGCTATTCATTTTCCTATAACTTGACACTAGATGTCACGTCAACACATGAACTTCAGGACTATCGAGCCGATCGTCATGAAAATTATTATATATCGTGTACTAGATTTTTTTTTAAAATTAAATCTTTGAAATGTTAGAGTCTGAGATGGGTTCCCTGTAAATAATAATAATTAATCAAAAAAATTAAAGACGTTCTAGGAAGCAACTTATGCTTAAAAACAGTAAGTTAACTTTAAACCGTGTTTTCTCAAAAAGCATTTTTAATGAATTGTCTATAACATGACCAAATTTCTCTAAAAAGTTGTAACTGCTGTTAATATACCGTGTTTACTTGCGTAATAGTCGCACTTTTTGTGTCAATTTTTCATGGTGAAATTTAGGTGCGACTATTGTGATGAGAAATCTACTACATAATATTGTTCACTAATGCTAAAACATTACTACTTTACCAAATGCTTCCAGATTATTGCAATATATTAAATAATCTTTTCGACAGTTGCACGCAAAAAGAGCTATATTTCCACACTGATATTTTTACAGACATATATGAAGGTCAATTATACGTGACTGCGATTTTTATGCCGATAAAACATTTTGACGATTTTTTTTCTGCTTTAAAACGGGGGTGCGACTAATTATGCGAGGGTGACTATTACGTGAGTAAACATGGTATATAGAATGAACTAATATTAAACCTGGATGAAAAAAAAAAAAATGAAATTTTTACAAACATATGTATAGTAAAATATTTTAACAAACACACATATGTAATCATCTTTTAAATTATAATTTGAAATCAAATTAAAAAATGCTAAATATGTATTTAATTTTTTGAAGTTAATAATATTTTATTACTGAATTTGCAACATTAAGTATGTTCAACAGTAAATATATGTTCATTTTAAATTTCAATTATCCTGCGGATAAGGCAATGCTCCTTAAAAAAAAAAAAAAAAAAAAAAAAAACTATTTCCCCCCCTCAAAAATCTATGAATAGAAGTTTTATATTGAGATTTAAAATATGTCATAGTGTATCAAAACATGTCATAGTGTATCATTAAAGAAAAAAAAAAGCAATTATGCTACTACTGTTCATTTGCTGACAACATCCCCTGTAATTTTTCCTTGCGGATCACGGTTTCAGCCCATTATTGATGATAAATGACAGCTACTCGTGACAGCTGGACAGGAGCCGAAGGGAGCTACCGCGAGCATAGAAGTGACCGCGAGGAGGGGGAGGGCAGCTAGGGTCAGGGTCAACTGCTTCCTCTCCGAGACAGCAAAGATTCTCTCTCCGAAGGAGATAACACATTTACATGTTGGATTTTTACTAGGTCCCCAGCCTTTTGAGACATCTGTTGCTAATTCATTCGACGATTTGGGATTCGACGATTTGGACCGTTCCCCTACTTTCAGTCAGGATAAGAAATGAGCTTATTTAATCCTGGTGATCCTGATCAGGCTAATGAGATAAACTTATGAGATTATTGTATTGTCACCGGTTCTTGATAACTGTACAAAGTTTGAATTAAATCTGTCCGTTTAAAGTGGGCCAAAATCGAGTCTAAAGGAGTCGGTTACAAACATACATACAGATGAAGCTAATAAAGGCGTGTTAAAATCAGGATAATGGAATAAACTTATCAAAATATTGTATTGTCATCGATCCTTGATATATCTACAAAGTTTAAATTAAATCTGACCGTTTAAAGTGGGTAAAATCGAGTTCAAAGGAGTCGGTTACAAACATACAAGCATACAAACATACATACAGGTGAAGCTAATAAAAGCGTGTTTAAAAAAAAGTGCAATTTTGTTGCCTGCCATGGGCACTACTTTACCTGGGTATGTCATTGGGAGAAATATGAATTATAATGGCTAAATACATTTACTAAAACCCTCTGAAGAAAAAAAAAACCGAAAGCACTAGGAATATTCTATTAGTCTGAAAATTGATTTTTTAATATAATTTAAATTACTAAAAATTACAACAGGAGCACCAAATGCTTATCTCTTCGTCTTAAATTTTAGCAAGATGATACTACTGAATTGGTCATTTATTTACTCAGCTAAGAAAAGAGTAAAACACAAAAGAAATAAAACACTTGTCTTTACAAAATTGTAATCGGATAATAGCAATATTTATTTGTTGCAAATTTTATTCATATTAAAATTCTTTATTTACCAATAATAATATATTACTAGTAAAATGTTTACTTAAACTATAAACCTCATACATTCTAATCTTGTATCATTCTAAGTTATTGATATCAATTTTATTACGTAATTAATACTATGATTATTATAAGTTGTAGTGTTATCGAAGAAAAAAATAAAAATTAAACTCTAACAGCTTTTACTTTTCGATTTGTAAAATATTAAAAGCCTACACTTTATATTCCAACATATTACGGAATGTTTTTTAATAAATAAGTTAAGTATTAAATTTTCATATTTGAACACAATGTATTTTTGTTTATTCGAAACTGTAAAATTCAATAAATTATAACAGTAAATAAACACATTACTAAAAATAAAAGTATGAGTTAGAAAGATTTAGAAATAATTTTTAAGTAATTTTAAACGAAAATTAATTTCACAAGTAGATATCCCAAGGTTAGGCTTGAATAAATTTTTTAATAAGTTTAGTACAAAAATTTTCATATTTGGATACAATTTAATTTATATTTGTTTATTCGAAATGGTAAAATTTAATAAATGATAGCATTAAATAAATATATTACTTTTACTTAAAATAAAAGTATCAGATAGAAAATGTAGAAATATTGAAAAATTAAGACATGATTTATTGATACAATTATATATTCTGTTTTTTTTTTTACATACAGTGCCATGTTATGTGAAGTATAAAATATAACTAACCTTTTAAGAATTCCACATTATTTTGCAAAGAATTTTCATCTTCTGGTGTTGTATTTGTGGACGCTGAATTTTCTGCATTATGCACGGAGTCAGAGCATTCAGCTTCAATTAATATTGTCGCTGGATTTTTCTTCCGAAGGTATTAAAGTTTCATCTGAAGAGAACTCTCTTCAAAATTATTTTCCTTAAAAAGTATTTCATTTGGAATCGGTTCATTTGAACCTTATGCAATAGATCTCACACCAGAAGAATCTCCACCCCTAATCCAACATGCCAAACTTTTCGCATATTTTGTTGCCTCTAATTTCAGCTCAGCAGCTCTTTTACGCTTTTGAGAGAGACCCACTTGCACAAGCCCTTTTCATATTGAACTAAATTATGCATAAGGAAGCTCTACCATGATTTAATCCTATGAAATAAACTGTTGAAGAATTAAAAACACCAAACTTGCTTCCAAATTTTACTAAAAATTTAAGAAGTCAAAAAACACAAATCTACTCGAATTCAAAGTAATCTCTATTTGTTGTCAATGTTCGTCAGAATAAGCTGAGCTTCTAGACTGCACTTTCCTCTGTTAAAGTACTCGTCTAACTTTAAAAGGTCCACCTTTGCAGAGATGAGAGAAAAGATCAAAGAAAAGCAGACATAACTCAATTCATGACAGAAATGGAAGTCTGTTCACCAGAAACATGCAGCCCTGGTCTGTACGTACTGTTTCTACTAAACGATCTATAAATCTTGGGGTGGTCTGATTTCAAAGGACCGATACTGTTCTTAGGACAGTGACTGATTACTTCGGAACAAAATTAAAGGAAGCTCTTTGCCCTTTTAAACCGCGTTAAATAGGCGGAAGCACCATGTGTGATCCAGATCCATGGGCCGTGCATGGGCCATGGGATACATGCAATTTTCATACCTTGTTAATTACATCTGAGTAGCCTTCAGCTGTGCACAGCATGGGTGCCCAAAAGATAAGAATTTTAGTGAGGACTCTTGTATTTATCGGAAGGGGCTCATCTCAGGCTTTGAAATATTTTTGAACGAAATCAATACAAAACTTTAAAAAAATTCAGAACGCCGTAAAAATGCTCATTTCGCAATCCCCACAGTGCAGAATGAATTATTTTTAAAATGACACTAAGTACTCTCCAATCCCTATTCTCCTTTTCATTTTTTTTATCATGTTTTTTCTTCATTTGCGAACTAAAAACCTTGTTTTTTGACATTTTATACCAAGGACGGACAAAAATGCATACTTGTTATAAATAAGTCACTGACTAGAAGTGGAAGAGTTCCAAAACTTTACAAAGTTATTTTTCTTCACGCTTCGGCATATAAACTGGCATACAATATTACATTACTCGATAAAAAAATTAATAAATCAGGCCCCACCATGGACGTGTGGATAGAACATACAACATAGTAAGATGGCTGAAGTGTAAAGGTCCAAGGTTCTGCCCTGCCGTGCGGCTGTCGATCTAAGGTTCGAAGTTTTGGACGGTTTTCTCCAGATGTAAGGCGAATATACATTAGAGGTCCTCCGCCCATTGCACCTCTTCTAAGCAGATAACTCTTTCGTAGCTTTGCCTTCACACAACACAACAATATTAATAAACCATCAATAGAGCTCTTATGTGTTTGTGATATAAGTAGTATTATTTCTAATAAAAGTGTTTTCAGCCATTAATCGAGCACTTGATTTGTAACAAAAAGGTATTTTTAATTTCATATACTGAAGTAATTAATGGATTTTACATGAATTCCAGCTGAAATGTAGCATTTATTTTCATTATCAGTTCGAGTATTTATACAAATATAATGAATGTAAGAGAATGTACAATACGCTGTGATTATTACACAAGTAAAAGAAAAGGTCGACCCAAGAATATGAAAATATTTTGCAAGAGGGGCTCAAGACTATTAGTTTTTAGAAAGGGAAAGTAAAAGGATATAGTGTCAATTTAAGTAGTTTAATTTTGATTTTTACGATATGCGAAAAAAGCAGCTCATGCTATTTGGCATTTGGAGTTTTGTATGCCATGTCAAGCCATTCCTAATTTAGATCCTCATTAAAAGGAAAAGGTTATCTTCGAGCATTGACTTACTCTAGAAAAGTGTGGAAGGAAACTTCATATATTTACTATGCGCAGTGGCGTACACAAATTGTGTGGGGGGGGGATTCAACATCCCCCCCCCTTTGTCCATGCATTTTTAACATAAAGTCCGAACATTTTTAAACACATAAAGTACGACTTTTATTTAACCTAACGAATTATTTCCATACCCCCCCCCCTCTTCTCTTACAGGAAATCAGTGTACACCACTGATTATGCATCTGCACATTCTTTGTAAGTGCATAAAATGTTAAATGTGCATAAAATACTGACATATAAATTTAACTTTTCAAAATCAGCTGTACATATTGCAACACAGAGGATCTGTTGGTAAGCTGTTAGCCGTTTTGTAAGCAGTATGATATTTTTTTGTGTGTTTTCTGCTTAAGCACAGTGCTAGGTGATCCGTTTAGAATATTAGATGCGCAAATCTAAAAAGTTATAAAAGAAACAAAAAACAAAACAAGAAGTTGGGGGGAAAATAGCTGTATGGATTTTGAGGCCCCTACGTGTGGGGGCCCCGGGCATTCGCCCCGCCATGCCTCCCTATTTTTACGGCACTGATTAAGAAAATACATGCATATAATTTGAAGGAAAAACAAAGTAGCGCTTACTCTCATGATTCATGATTGCTTATTTTAGTTTCACAAGTGGATATTTAATATACTTTAAAATAACTAAATACACGAATGAGAAAGACATTTTTATAATGAATATTTCATGAACGTAGTCGTATTTCCTACGTTACTATATATATATATATATATATATATATATATATATATATATATATATATATATATATATATATATATATATATTAATTGCTTTAAAATAGGGATGGCAGCTAAATAGATTTTATCAGTGGTGAAAATTGCATAATAAATTCAAGCATGGTTTATGTTATTTAAAAATCCCCTCGAGTCCCCTAATTTATTTTTATTGCATTTCAAATCTTCTGGCATGCTAAACATTGTCATCCCTGGTTTAAGCCTAAGAATCGTCGTAGTGTTTGGTTCTTTTTTCTCGAACTTTCTTTTAATTATCAAATTGATGGGGAAAGAATTATTTTAAGTGATAAACTGAGATAAAATAAATAAAATTGGTTGAGAGACAAACTTGAAAAAACGAATTTTAGTTGAGACATACCGAAAAAGAAGGGAATTTTGATTGCGACAAACTGAGACAAAAAGGGATTTTGACTGAAACAAACTGAGGTTTTGGCTGTAGCATCCCTGTTATTTTAAACAATTCAACATTAATCTTTAACAAATGATGTATTAAAGCGCATTTCAGTGTTTTCGGGATATCCTGTATATTGGAGAAAATTGATAAAATACGCTCTATAGCGGCATCCCTGAATTAATTATTCTTTAATAAAGACATTTCATGTAGTATATGTTATTCTTTTGTTGCTTTCTCAATCGAACTTTGGAATTGAGCAAGCCTAATGAACGCTTGTACAAAATATCAACTACATTTGAAGTTTCTATATAAATGGGCAAAAATCAATAATTTATAATTTACTGTACTTCTCTGCACTGTACCAGATGTAAGTCTGAGTCACATAATCAAGGCATATATAACTGATAAATAACATTTTCAACTGGCAAAATTAAATTGTCTAACTAGTATCACAACGTCATGCTTATTTACAAGAATAGAAACTACTCAAGTAATACGATTTCTGATTAAAATAATTCATTTATAAATAACACATGAGTAATTATTCACTAAACATGATTTACATACATATTTTTAGAAGTTCTAAATACATTATAAAAGTGTTCACTTACCTTTACATTCAGAGCAAAATGTTCGAATTTTAGGATAAATTTTCATGAAAGAAAATGGCGCAAGATTCACAAAACGATTACCTACATCTAAAGTTCTTTAGTACGACAAAAGTATAAAAAAATTGTTTTAAAGTAATATAACATTTATAATACTTAGAATAATAAAATAGAAGACTGTGAATGGGGAAAACAGGCCTCAATGATAAACTCATTTTTAGGGATGGCAACTCATGAGCAGGCCCCCGGCGCAAGGGCGGCTCCAGACTGAATTCTCGGAGGGGGCCATCGAACTTTTTACTTAGGTCTATAAATTGTTCAAAATGCAAATTGAACGTGTGAAATCGTGAAGTATGTGAATCTAAAGTTGTAAAACAAAATTTCGGAGGGGGCCATGGCCCCTATGGCCCCCTCACTGGAGCCGCCCTTGCCCCGGCGACGTCCCCGGGCTGCCATTCAGAATATGAGATATTTCAGTGCCAAGGAAGCTGACGAGAAACGCAAGGTTTATTAAGATGGTGAACCAACTGATCACCAGAGGCTGCTAGTTAATATATATATATACACAACCAAAAGTCATCAAAACTCATTTTTAAACTCATGAGCGTCATTCTCAGTTGCGATTTTAGTTAAAGAAAAAAAAAAAAAAAAAAAAGCATTTTTTCACTTTTCTACAGCATCCGATATCTAGATGTTTATTATTTTGCTCGTGGTGTAATATTTTGCCGAAGCTTGGTAGCAATAGGATTTCCAATGCATTTTTAAACTCATGACGTCATTTCATTTATAATATGCTTAAGGTGACCCGGGGCCTTCGCTATTTGTAACGGGCCTGCGCGTGTATTTGGATGAGTCATCCAAAGAGGCCTACGGATGCTCGCGTCTTCATGTATACATCAAGCATTTTTTAAGCTTTCCAAGGCTTTGAAACGTTATTTAATGTAGCTTTATGTCGTAATTATGCTACTAATTTTATTAGTTTCTTTACTACTGGCAGACCCGCTCGGCGTTGCCCGTGAACCCCTTAAATTATGCGATTTACAAAATCTGACATGTAAACTGCAACTCCAGATTAGTACTCTAGGCCGCCATTATATAACAGAATGTGCAGATAATGGTTCCAGAGTTTCAGGTACGTACTTACAAACGCACCACTAAAAACAACTCACTGCTGTGACGTCACACATTTCTCCCATTTGAAAAAACGGAAGGGGAGTTTCGCATAGTATTCGAATGGCAGAACAATTTTTCACAAAATAATTTTTTAAACCACAGTTTTTAAGTAATTTTTTTAAAAAATTGGCCAGGTATTGTAAAAGGTATAGATATAGATGAAGAAAAATAAACATATAATTTGCTTTAAAATTGCTGGAGTTATTAAATATTTCAATTAATTAATCAAACTAGCTTGTAAAATCCGGGATTTTCGATTTAAATTTCTGAAAATTCGGAAATAGTAGATCATTAGACGGTTTAAACACCATGAAAATTGATTGAAAACACTGGAGTTATTCAATGTTTAATTCAAAAATCAACCATTTATAAAAATTTTCTTTAAAAATAGAAAATTGTTAATTAAAAAATAATTAAAATTCCGATTATCCAGTGCACTTTATCGGACTCATGAGCTTATATGTTCAAATTTTCAGAGCTTTGCATGCCGCAGGTTTGTCTGGAGACCGCACACATACAGACACACAGATTTCATTTCATTCATTTTTATTATTATAGACATAGATGAAAGAAATTGCAACACTTAGCAGTATTTGCGTGAAAAAATTTCCTACCTTAACATGCTTGTTTACAGAGCTTCAGGATAGACTATATTGAATGTCCTTCCATTTGGAGCTAAGACGTAAAGATTGTCGGCTTTTCCAACTCTTGAACAACCTACGTAAAGTTGACCATGGGAGAAACACGGTTTCGTAAGATCGAGACCAACAACTTTCAGCGACTGTCCTTGTGCTTTGTTGATGCTCATGGCGAAACTTAAACGGATGGGAAACTGAAGGCGTTTGAAGCTGAATGGCAGATCTGAAGGGATGATTGGGATCCTTGGTATGAACACATCTTCGCCTGCTGAATGGCCAGTCATGATGGTGACTTCAATAATGTTCGGCATGAGTTTCTTGACAGAAAGTCTTGTTCCATTACAGAGTGATGGAGGATGCAGATTCCTGAGAAGCATGATTGGTGCCCCAATCTTCAATTCCAGCTTGTGCGAGGGTACTCCGGGTGGTTCCAATGTGTTCAAAAACTCTGTTGTGTAGTTAACAGCTTCATGTATGTCGCATGTTGTGTCAATGAATTTGTAAATTTCTAGGCTACCGGGCAATTCATGTAAAAGTTGCTTATTTATGACAGTGACAGCTTCATTTCTTGGGGCCAAAATTGCTCTTTGGCACAGCCATGCGTGATCAGTAAAGTGGCGTGCCACATTTGGAAACACTGCCCGTTTTAGTTGATCTTGTGTTTCCACAACTCTTCCAATTGTTTGCATAGCTATGCATCCATCTTTAGGATCCGAAATAATAGCCCCATTTGGTAGGTTAAGTAGATTTTCTGCAAAATACCGGGCAGAGGGATCACCAGTGACATGAACGCGCATGTTTGTTGACAGTCCAAGTCTTTCAATACCATTCCAAATGTACGATGACTTAATGCAGGCTTTCACTTCATCTGCCCTCGTTCCACGGGGAATAACCGGCAGCGTCTCTCGAAAGTCGATGGCGAAGACCGTAGTGATGCCTCCCATTCTGTAATTGTTACGTCTGAGATCTTTCAAAGTGACATCAACTGCCTCGAATGCGGCTTTATGGGACATAGTACATTCGTCCCAGACGATGAGCTTGCAATTCTGTAGCACCTTGGCCTTTGCTGAATTTCTAGAAATGTTACATGTAGGCGTCTCTGTGCATGCGAGATTTAGTGGGGAATAACCGGCAGCGTCTCTCGAAAGTCGATGGCCAAGACCGTAGTGATGTCACCCATTCTGTAATTGTTACGTCTGAGATCTTTCAAAGTGACATCAACTGCCTCGAATGCGGCTTTATGGGACATAGTACATTCGTCCCAGACAATGAGCTTGCAATTCTGTAGCACCTTGGCCTTTGCTGAATTTCTAGAAATGCTACATGTAGGAGTCTCTGTGCATGCGAGATTTAGTGGTAATTTGAAGGTCGAATGAGCTGTCCACCCTCCTGTGAGTAGTGTAGCAGCAATGCCGGATGAGGCAACAGCGAGGGCTATCTCGCTTTTTTGGCGAACTTTGGCCAAAAGAAGATTGATAAGGAAAGTCTTTCCTGTGCCGCCAGGGGCATCCAAGAAGAAAATGCCACCCTGCCGTTCAAACACTGCTTTTGTAATCTTGTCGAATGCTTCCTTTTGATCTTGGACTAATCTTGGCTCGTTCTCCTCTACATATCTTGTTAGCATATCTGTGTCGTAAATTCTTTCCATCATTTCTTCACTTGGTATGGCAGAATCACAGTTGCGAGTCGGTTCTGGAAGTCCAAAGCTTTTCAGGTTCGATCCACCCATCGATACCATCTGATCTTCAATATGGATGAGAGCTTTATTGAAGATATCATCACTGTAGTCCAGATCCATGTTCTGTTGTTGTATACGGACTTGGTGCAGTATGTCTTCTGACAGGTTCTCCTTGTGGTTGATCCATAACTGTTTTGGACCAGACACTGAGCATGTTTGCAGCATGACGGCAAAAAGGTTCCGCAATACCTTTGGAGATCGAGAGGCAGCAGCTTCTTCCAGTGCTCTATTCCAATGGTCATCGTTCTCCAGAAGTCCTCTAAGTTGGCAAGCCTCTTTGTAAGTTTCGCAGACCCTTTGACCAACTGTTCTCAAATCTATGAATGTCTTCGGACCTCTTACTTCATGCAGAAGGAGTCGCAGGTGAAAGCATTCAGAGTTGTTTGGATGGATGGAGCACACTCGTCCGAGTGCATCGGTGGACCTTATTCCTGCTTGTTCTGGTACAACCTGTCCTTGTATCCGACGGTTCCAAGTCTTGTTACTATTGTTCCAAGTGTAGTACTTTGGAAGTTGGTTGTAGAGTAACATGCATGCAAACTCATCGTGGGTGCAAAGCTTAAAGAAAGACGTAAGTGTTGTTTCCTGAGGTGTTTCTGCCCGCTGAGCAGCATTTTCGGTCCTGAAGTAGACTCTATGTCCATTCTCAAGGTGAACACTTAGATGAACCACTGTGGAGTGACGTTCATGAATTGGAAAGCTGGGTATTCTCCATAATGCTTCGTTAGTGCTGATGTATCTGCCCATTTCATACTGGTGAATTTCATCCATGTCATTCCGTCCACTGGTGACTTCGAACACAGCTATGTCTGATCCTTTATTGACATACTTACAGATATATTTTATCGATTTTACGGAATTGCAAAATTCAACGTTGATATGCGCATTAAAAATTTTCAACAAAAGAGGCGAATAAGAAACAACCCAGATGTTGTCTACAGAAATTTCTGATCGCTAGAAAGGAATGCGTGCGGTGAAACCACCCTCTTGTGGGCTTCTACGGCGATAGAGTGGATATCCATCTTGTCCAATTTATTATATCTTTCAAAAATTTGCGTGGGAATCGCTTCGTGCAAATTCCATCTTTCATGCATGGAGAGAGTGGATTTATGGATCCGCATGGGCCGTGCACCATGTGTTTTGTTACACTCGTGAAAAGTTGTGGGTCTTCTTGTTGATTCGGTATTTCTGCTCTGATTAAGTCATCCACTCTGTGAACATGAACAGTATCTTTGAGCCATATGAGAAGGTGAGCATGAGGGAGTCCTCCCTTCTGCCATTCTATCGTGTACATGTGACATTGAACATCACCAAAAATCTTTCCCTTTGTGATGAGACTCATCAGTGTCTTTTGCTTTTGATGAAACACTCTTGCAGACAAATCATGACGATCCTGTGGTTTTTGCCCATGGAATAGTTCATGCTGTATTTCGGTCCAATTGGAATTGCACGTAAAGGTGATGAAGAGGTCTGGTCTACCGTAGTTTCTGACGTAGGTCATGGCATCTTGAGTTCGCTCATGCATGTACCTGGGACCCCCAGTGAAGCTTGAAGGCAAGATTATCAACTGGCCAATGTTTTCAACATTTCCATTGTTCATCATTGCATCTCTTAAATGTGCATACTGTTCCACTCTCAGCGTTCTCTGATTCAGTCGGATGTACCTCAGCCTTTCAGCCTCAATTTTGGCATAAATGTCCACGATGAATTGATGAAACAGGTCCTTGCTTCTCAGTAAAATGTTGAAGCTAGAAGAGCGCACCATAATCCTGTATGCGTAGAAGTCCATGGCAGAAATCTTCTTAGCCTGTGGTATTCCTGTAATCGGATTTCTCTGTCGCAGTTCAAAATGATATCCATCCTCCCCCTGCCAAAATAGGGGTGGATACTGTAGGGCGTCGTAGGATCTGTGCGTTTCGGGAATTCTGTGGATGGTGCCACTCCTTTCTTCTAAAACTATGTCTCTTGCTCCATGTTCTTCACCCACCATGATGACTGCCACTTCTGATGTTGTTGGTACATTGAAGCGCCTTTGATGTTCACCCTGTGGGGTTTTGTCCGCTAAGATGACGACTTTGAAATCAAGCCTCATTTTTTCCATGGCCGATCTGAAGCTGCGGACGTAGGAGTTATGATGATGCAGCATGTCTTGCAAATCAAGAACAATTTTTTGTCGTGTTTGTGGCACATTTCTGCAACGCTGGTCTGCTTGCTGTGCACCATCTCCCACGAAATATACTTGCAAAAATCTCGGCTCTTCGTTTGGCAATGACTGTAGACTTCCGATGCGGTGATATACTTGACCTTGCACCTTGAATGTCGGCATGTATGCCGAAGCGTGAGGAAAAATAACTTTGTAAAGTTTTGGAACTCTTCCACTTCTAGTCAGTGACTTATTTATAACAAGTATGCATTTTTGTCCGTCCTTGGTATAAAATGTCAAAAAACAAGGTTTTTAGTTCGCAAATGAAGAAAAAACATGATAAAAAAAATGAAAAGGAGAATAGGGATTGGAGAGTACTTAGTGTCATTTTAAAAATAATTCATTCTGCACTGTGGGGATTGCGAAATGAGCATTTTTACGGCGTTCTGAATTTTTTTAAAGTTTTGTATTGGTTTCGTTCAAAAATATTTCAAAGCCTGAGATGAGCCCCTTCCGATAAATACAAGAGTCCTCACTAAAATTCTTATCTTTTGGGCACCCATGCTGTGCACAGCTGAAGGCTACTCAGATGTAATTAACAAGGTATGAAAATTGCATGTATCCCATGGCCCATGCACGGCCCATGGATCTGGATCACACATGGTGCTTCCGCCTATTTAACGCGGTTTAAAAGGGCAAAGAGCTTCCTTTAATTTTGTTCCGAAGTAATCAGTCACTGTCCTAAGAACAGTATCGGTCCTTTGAAATCAGACCACCCCAAGATTTATAGATCGTTTAGTAGAAACAGTACGTACAGACCAGGGCTGCATGTTTCTGGTGAACAGACTTCCATTTCTGTCATGAATTGAGTTATGTCTGCTTTTCTTTGATCTTTTCTCTCATCTCTGCAAAGGTGGACCTTTTAAAGTTAGACGAGTACTTTAACAGAGGAAAGTGCAGTCTAGAAGCTCAGCTTATTCTGACGAACATTGACAACAAATAGAGATTACTTTGAATTCGAGTAGTTTTGTGTTTTTTGACTTCTTAAATTTTTAGTAAAATTTGGAAGCAAGTTTGGTGTTTTTAATTCTTCAACAGTTTATTTCATAGGATTAAATCATGGTAGAGCTTCCTTATGCATAATTTAGTTCAATATGAAAAGGGCTTGTGCAAGTGGGTCTCTCTCAAAAGCGTAAAAGAGCTGCTGAGCTGAAATTAGAGGCAACAAAATATGCGAAAAGTTTGGCATGTTGGATTAGGGGTGGAGATTCTTCTGGTGTGAGATCTATTGCATAAGGTTCAAATGAACCGATTCCAAATGAAATACTTTTTAAGGAAAATAATTTTGAAGAGAGTTCTCTTCAGATGAAACTTTAATACCTTCGGAAGAAAAATCCAGCGACAATATTAATTGAAGCTGAATGCTCTGACTCCGTGCATAATGCAGAAAATTCAGCGTCCACAAATACAACACCAGAAGATGAAAATTCTTTGCAAAATAATGTGGAATTCTTAAAAGGTTAGTTATATTTTATACTTCACATAACATGGCACTGTATGTAAAAAAAAAAAACAGAATATATAATTGTATCAATAAATCATGTCTTAATTTTTCAATATTTCTACATTTTCTATCTGATACTTTTATTTTAAGTAAAAGTAATATATTTATTTAATGCTATCATTTATTAAATTTTACCATTTCGAATAAACAAATATAAATTAAATTGTATCCAAATATGAAAATTTTTGTACTAAACTTACTAAAATTTATTCAAGCCTAACCTTGGGATATCTACTTGTGAAATTAATTTTCGTTTAAAATTACTTAAAAATTATTTCTAAATCTTTCTAACTCATACTTTTATTTTTAGTAATGTGTTTATTTACTGTTATAATTTATTGAATTTTACAGTTTCGAATAAACAAAAATACATTGTGTTCAAATATGAAAATTTAATACTTAACTTATTTATTAAAAAACATTCCGTAATATGTTGGAATATAAAGTGTAGGCTTTTAATATTTTACAAATCGAAAAGTAAAAGCTGTTAGAGTTTAATTTTTATTTTTTTCTTCGATAACACTACAACTTATAATAATCATAGTATTAATTACGTAATAAAATTGATATCAATAACTTAGAATGATACAAGATTAGAATGTATGAGGTTTATAGTTTAAGTAAACATTTTACTAGTAATATATTATTATTGGTAAATAAAGAGTTTTAATATGAATAAAATTTGCAACAAATAAATATTGCTATTATCCGATTACAATTTTGTAAAGACAAGTGTTTTATTTCTTTTGTGTTTTACTCTTTTCTTAGCTGAGTAAATAAATGACCAATTCAGTAGTATCATCTTGCTAAGACGAAGAGATAAGCATTTGGTGCTCCTGTTGTAATTTTTAGTAATTTAAATTTATTAAAAAATTAATTTTCAGACTAATAGAATATTACTAGTGCTTTCGGTTTTTTTTTTCTTCAGAAGGTTTTAGTAAATGTATTTAGCCATTATAATTCATATTTCTCCCAATGGCATACCCAGGTAAAGTAGTGTCCATGGCAGGCAACAAAATTGCACTTTTTTTTAAACACGCTTTTATTAGCTTTACCTGTATGTATGTTTGTATGCTTGTATGTTTGTAACCGACTCATTTGAATTCGATTTTGACCCACTTTAAACGGTCAGATTTAATTTAAACTGCGTAGATATATCAAGGATCGATGACAATACAATATTTTGATAAGTTTATTCCATTATCCTGATTTTAACACGCCTTTATTAGCTTCACCTGTATGTATGTTTGTAACCGACTCCTTTAGACTCGATTTTGACCCACTTTAAACGGACAGATTTAATTCAAACTTTGTACAGTTATCAAGAACCGGTGACAATACAATAATCTCATAAGTTTTACCTCGCCACGAGAGTAACAAAGCTTCAACTGCCAAAAGGCCGTTACGAAAAACCGTTAAAAGGGAATTCAAAACAAGACATAGGCAAAAAAATACTTATTCGGGAAGATTTGAGAGGTTACCAACACACGCTTCTCAGAGCGGTATAGAAACCGTAAGGAAATTTCAGCTGCCAGAGCCATAGATTTAGGAATACCAAGATTGCTCATCCAATGTTCCTAATCGTATGCTTTTTGTTGCCAAAAACGCACCCCATTTCTGCCACTTTCATGGCTGTCGTCGATGTAATATAGAACATTCGTTGCAATACTTCAGAAAAATAAATAAGTTCGAGGGAAAATATTTCGATACGAGTACTTTTTAAAAACAGATCGTTCTAAAATGATTGAAAATACCATTATAATTTAAGTTATTGCCATTCTACACATGCGCATGCCACAATCATGGCTACCATTTGGAGGCAACAAGTTTTCTCTCGTTTTGCTCAATCTAGAGATTCCTATATCTATGACCATAGTAGACAGCATATGTAAATGCCTTATTACACGGACAAAATTTAGAGCAATTTTGGTTGCTGCAATTCATTCCCGCAAGTCAGTGAGCCCAGATGAAAACGCAGGGTTGCCATAGTAAACAAACTCTGCTGTGTTCACAAACGCTTGAGATTCGCCGAGTTGGCGGTAGCTAGAGCATGTAATTATAAATAGCATGTCGTTGGTTGTTTATACCTCGTGTCTATCTTCGGATCGGATTGTTATTTATTTTTATTTTCGTCAATCAAATCAATTTCCATGTCGATATTCCATTTCACGGACATTTGTTTTCGCACACGCTGATCCCTTTCACTACGAACGGTATGGCTGACGCTGACTCTTCCGCCATCTTGTGTTGTGACGTAGAAATAGGAAGTACTACGATTGGCTGGAATTCCTGCAACCTGCAATATTTTCGCCTTTGAACGAAAAAGTTGGAGTTGTTCCCTGGGTAACCGAGGGAAATTTCCAGGAAAGAGGTTTCTGCAACTGGTTGCAGCAACCAAATAGCACGAAAATTCCTTGGTGTAATAAGGTCTTAAATGGTATATTCGAAGAAGTTCAAATTGTGTGTAGGACTTATAGTTTTTTGACAGGGCGACAAATGAGTGTTATTTTACATTATAGCCTATGGACGGAAATTCTTCAAATTGAGCTAGTGTCTATAGGGTGAATTCGATTAACCTCAAATTGTGGATGTGCGGTATAGGTCGCGGTCTCATGACCTGCATAGATTTTGGTGTGTGTAGAGCTGATAGTTTGTAAACAGGCTTGCAAAATGTAATTCTTTACGGCTTAAGGAAGCAAATCAATTAAAGTGAGGTAGTATCTAAATGGTGCATTCGATTGACATCAAATTAAGTTGTTATCAAATATTATGGGTCACTGTCTTACATACTGCATAAATTTTAGTGAGTATGCCGTACAGTTTTTTTACAGGACTATAAAAAGGTATTCTTATACATCGCGGCCTATACACTCAAATCATTTTAAGTGCACTAGTCCCTGAATACTAGATCCGATTGCGTTGAATGAAATTTATTTAAATTCTTGGGTAATTGTCAAGTATTCGGAAAGTCGAGTGGAGTCACTCCAGAATTTTTTTTTTTTTTTTTTGGTTGTTTTTTTTTTTAGCACAATTTAACTGAAAACAAAATTACTGCCCAGTTGAAATTAAACTTTTTTTTTTCGCGGCCAAATTGTCTAACCCAGGGGTTCCCAAACTTTTTTCCCCCATGGCACCCTTGCCAGGCTAAAAACACTTCACGGCACCCTTGTCAGGCTAAAAGCATTTCGGGGCACACTTGTCAGGCTAAAAATCATTTCGGGGAACCCTTCTCAGGCTGAAAACGTTTCGGGGCAGGCTATCTTTAAAGCAATATGAATATGAAGGTTAGAATGAAACAGTTTGGATACATTTTCCATTGTTTCTTTTATGTTTATTGGGCTTACTATTACACTATCTTGGAAAATAAATTTGCCCCTCCTCCCCATATTTCAGAGAGTTCCTGTAAAATAGAGGCGACTTGACACCGAACTCTCTAGAACTTGACTAAAATAGTTTTGTTTCGCCTACTTGATCATCGGCTTGGCAAACTTTTTTGTGAAATATAGGTTCAGAGGAATTTTTTTGATTATGCTCCCCCAAATCTTAGACTTTTCTGGATTATCTCTACGGCACCCTAATCTGCCGCGGCACCCAGTTTGGGAACCTCTGATCTAACCTATGTTTTATTTTTACTGACTGTTAAATTAAGTTTGTAAATATTTGTTTTAATTTTTAAATAT
Organism: Cheiracanthium punctorium; assembly: GCA_038373885.1. NCBI lineage: Eukaryota > Metazoa > Arthropoda > Arachnida > Araneae > Cheiracanthiidae > Cheiracanthium > Cheiracanthium punctorium. The sequence continues at coordinate 4,500 of JAWZYV010001415.1, read as the reverse complement.
TTAGGAAATATTGACAATTTTAATAAAATGTTGTCAAATCGATTTTTATTTCATTTGTTTTTGTTGATAAAATTTATATTTTACTGTAAAGATAAGGCTTCGAAAATTATACAGTTTTGAATATTTTATTTTATTAAATAAAAACAACATTTTGAGAATAGGCATTAATATAACAAAATCACTGTAGCTGTTAATTTCTTGTCATTAAATGTTCAGTAATCAGTACTTTCTGAAGGTAAATTTTGATTAGCTCTAAACTGATGCAGACTCAAAACGCTTTTAATTTTATTTTATCACTAGCCGCCTCCGGCGACCAGTTGGTTCGCCATCTTAATAAATCTTGTATTTCTCACCGGCTTCCTTGACACTGAAATATCTCAGATTCTGAATGGAATTTAAAATTAAGATGATTGCAAAAAGGGGCCACCCTAGGGTGAGTGGCGCCCCTTGCTAACGTAAAAAAGATGCCCCCATTTATGCTCTACTTAGTTTTTGATTTCGACATGACGCCCCTTCGAAGCCGGTGCTCCGATGCGATGATTACCTTGCTTATCGAGTCGGGCCTCCCTTAGTTGCAAAAATAACATGGTTTAATGATAAAAACCTACAAAACGGTACAAAATATTTTCATACTGTATTAATTCTGAAGAGCTTTTAGATACATCGGCCGTTATCAAAAAACGGAAAGGGGGGGGGGAAAGGGTACTTACGTATTATACTGGCAGCCCTAACCGCCAAACTATTTTTTCGTCAAATGTGCTGGCAAACTGTTGTCATCGTATGCCCATAACTGTTGCCATCGTATGCCCATAAACAATTTCATGTGCCCGACATTTATCTTAACGAAAAATTGCTGGTCTTGGCGGACCGCCGGGATAAGACGTAGGGAAAGGGGGGGCAAGACGGGGTCCTTAATATTTGGAGCTTAATAAAACCCACATCTTTAAGTATTTTGAATATTTATTTATTTATAATTACTCTTACACAATCAATCTTTGGAAATAAGGAACTTAAGAAATTTTCCACTGATAGAAAATGAAAAAAATGACCAATTTTGTCAAAAATGCCCAACGCCCCATCTTGCCCCCTAGGTAGGGTAAGACGGGGTGCCCTACTGGGCAAGATGAGGTATGGGAGACATATTCTATTTCGGGTTGCAAAACTTGCAAACAAATACTGCATCATCGTCCTCATCATCTATCCCAGCACAGCTACAGAGTGCCCAATTCCCACAGAGAGAATATGCGACCCATCCTTCATTAGAATCCAAGTATTTTCCATGGCAGTAATGGTTTCAGATGGTGTCATGACAACAGGCATGTGGCAATTATTTTGTCAGAACTGTCATAATTATTTTGTCAGAATCTTCAACTGTCGAAACTGAAGTTATCTTTGCAGGTATTGTCTCAGCCGTTATCGTCTCAGGGTCAACTGAAGCTTCAGCGTAATGATCATGCGAATTGTCTATTTGGAGCTGTTGCTCCGTTGTCCGACGTAGTGGGTTGTGGCAATGCTTCAGTGATGGATAATCTCTCTGTTTTTGGAATATTTGTCGTCAATGAGGAGCAAAATCACTATCGGAAAAAACTGTTGGATCGTGATCGTATATCCAAATCCCACATTTTTTGAAGCCATTTACAGCCGTATCGGCAATTCTGGATGCCTGCTTAAAAATACCTGAACCCAATCTTTGCCAGCTTCTTTTTTTTCCTCACAAAGAGATGTTGTTTCCCATTTTTTACTGCAAGAGTGTATGCCAAAGCCCTTAAATATTTTGTTGTAAGTCCATAAAGACGACCCTCCTTATTCATTATGTAATTGCAAAGTTCTTTCTCGTCGTCATCAGAAAATGTTCGCTTTTTTGGGCCTAAAGGAACTTTCACCCAAGGTAAGTTGTAGGAGCACCCGGATCTTCTAGGGCTGCACGAGCTTCTTTAACATTTCTTTCATGGGTCGTTTGTGGCACAGAATATGTTTTCGACGCTAATTTATACGCCATTCTTCCTTTAATTACAACATCTACCGCATTTTTCATACTCTTTTCACTCCAATTCCCCCTCTCTGTCTTTCTTTTATAATTTATCATCATCCTAAAACAACTCAATTAAGTTAAGAAAACTCTATTAAGTTTAGAGGATCATAAAGTGTCTTAGGGAAATCATAGTTTTCTTCGAGGGGCAAGATGGGGTACCCCATCCCCCGTACCCCATCTTGTCCTCCCACGCTTATTTCAATAAAATAACTTACCTTGAAAAACTAAATCGAAATATGGAAACAAACGTGCTTTTTCCTGCTAGTGTAATCATTGATAAACAAGAATAACTTTCAGTCAGTTATAGAAAACTAATATTGAGGTACAGAACACATGCGATCAGTGGCGGATCCAGAAATTTTTTTTGGGAGGGGCTAAATTTTTTAAAAAACGTATTTCACCCAATTAAAATGTACTATAAATCAAAATTTTAGTCTAAACCAATGTATTAGGCTTTTGGGAGGGGCTAAGTATTAAAATAAGATCATTTTAGCTATTTAAAGCGTATAATAAAGCTGAATGTTACCCTTGAGCAATCTCTTTTGGGGGGGGGGCTGAAGCCCCCTAGCCCCTCCCCTGGATCCGCTACTGCATGCGATGTATAAAACGAAAATCACAACGATCTTGACAAAAACCGAGTTTTTGGCGGTTGGGCAAAAAAGCATGGACTTAGAAGCCGGTCACAACGCTGACTGATAAACAATACAATGGCTCGTCATTATGAGCTAGGGCGGCTGTGATAGGTCGTTCGTAGGACCGACGAGACCCGGTACCCCGTCTTGCCCGGTACCCCATCTTGCCCCCCCCCCTTCCCCTAAGTACCAAAAAAGTAAGAAAATCTGAAACTTTTTCAGATTTTAAATACGCACTAAAGTGCTATATATTAAAAGCATATCATATTCATGCGTCTTCCCTATTTTCTTACCTTATTCCATTAAGTTGGAAAGTGTATCATTATTCATGAGTGTGATTAAACAAAATTAAAATTGATATTTCTAACATCCTTTTTCTGGATGTAATACGTAAAAGTAGAAGGGGGAAAAGACGCGCAGAAAAATTCATAATTTGAAGTGAATGAAAGTTTCAAAAACTTATTTTTTGTGTGTTTGTTTGTGTTACATATATTTCGGATTTGTGTGCTTGGCCCGAACTCCGCTGATAAATCTACGTCAGAAGGAAAAACATATTCAGGTGATTTCATTTATTAAAAACTGCGTATTCTATAAGTTTGCGCCATCTGTCGACGGCTTTATAAAGAAAAGTTCGATTATATTCTTTTTTTGGGGGATAAAAGATAGTTTTATGCATATTATAGGAACAGTGTTTTTTTTTTTTTTCGCGCGATAAAAAGTAGCCTATTTGTTAATCCAGGATTTTAACAGTCTTTATTCTAAATTGCATCCAAATCCTCCAAACCGTTTCAGCGTGAAAGAGTAACAAACATACATACAAACATTGACATTTATAATATTAGTAGAATTTTTTTAGTATTTTTTGTTTAGTTTTTTAGTGGCATAATCGGCTTAAGGATTTTTCGAAATAAACTAGTGTTATTGAGCATTTTCTGAATACAAGTCCGTGTTCTGAATAGAATTCAATCTTGATATTTAAGAGTTTTTAAAACTATTTTAATACCTTTAAATTTCAAGTAGAACAGGGGCTCACGCGTACTTCCTGTTTTACGCATAAATCATTTTTTTAAAAATTGAATCTCATTTTTTGAAACTGCAAGTCAAAGTTTGACTCGCAAAATTTCGTTCTATTTGTATGAATACAAAATTCATGAAAATTATCATTTCACACAGTAAACGCTCATCGTCGCGCATAACGCACACCATTACATAATGATAAATCTCGCAAGTTATTCAGTGAAAGGTATGAAAAGTGCTGCACCTTCAATAATTTTACTCATTTTGACTTCTCCTGGTTGGCAAGGTAATGGGTTAGTTGCACCGAGGGAATGGAGAAAAGGGCGAGTTGCATGGGCGCCGGCAGCATAGGGCAAGGGGGGGGGCAATGGCTCCCCCTGGATTTTTGTATGCAGTGTTTTCCTTTGCTTTTTTGCTCTTTCCAACATGGTAACCATACATTAAAGTAGCTTTTGCCCCGACTGGGAAATATTCTGAATGCGCCCATGGCGAGTAGCACCGCTGATGAATTTAATCTACGGGCGAGTTACACCCACGAAGTGGAGGAGAGGCCTGCGGTCTTGCAGGCGTGAACATGTTTTTGAGAGCCCCCACCCCTCAGCAGTGGCCGGGCCCAGTGATATTTTTGGGTCTCGCGAAGGGTCAGCGGTAGCATATTTTTGAGGGGGCCCTTACAGTGATGGCCGGACCGAATGATTTTCTTTTTTTTTTGTCCCGCAAAGCGCAGTGGTAGCATAGTTTCGAGGGGGGAGCAAGATAAGGATTCCGGTGCAACTCTCCTCTCGTTTTGGTTGATAGCTGTTGGCGCGGGTGCAACTG
>JAWZYV010001414.1:0-40282 GCA_038373885.1 Cheiracanthium punctorium | reverse complement strand
GTTGTCACACTGGTTAAATGCATTTTTAAAGAAATTTTTTGTACTTAACAAATTGACTTTAAATAAATTCACCTGAAACATGCAGTATTACTTGTGTGTTTTTGTAACAGAAATGTGTCCACAGATGTTTATGGACCTCTCTGGAGAAATATGCAAATAACATGTAATTTCATAGAAACTTTTGTATTTATTGAATTGAGTGGTTTATTGTAAAATATTATAGTTGACAGGATAAAAAGTGTTCTACCTCCAAATACGGTAAAATTAAGCAATTTGTAAAGGAAATAACAAAAGTGAACACTGTCCTAAAAATATTACTAAATAAAACAAATTTTTCTCTCACAATCCAATCTTTCAGGATTTTTCTTATTCCGCAAGTCTAAAAGCTTTCCTATATGCTTTTAAAATGTTTAAACTTGAATAACTACATTAAATAAAATTGGAGATGTTAAAACAGGGTGTCACGAAACACTAATATCAAAAATACATTCGTGCCAGGGATTCAGAATTACGATCCGGCAATCTAGGATAGGGGGAAATTTTGCAGAAAATAAACAACTGATTTCGATTTTAACAATGAATTACAAAATTCTTACAGTTATTCTTTCCTATTCCTATTTTTAAAGCGATTTTTTTTTTCAACTCTTTCATCGATCAGCAGTTTGCTTTCTCTTAACTTGGAACAATTGCTATTTATTAAACATGTATGTAGCTTGTTCAGGCAAATATTTTTACACTTATGGTAATACAGAACTTATCCAAGTCTATAAGCATATCATAAAATTTTGGGGAAATTTGCATATGGATTGAGGGAAATGTTGAGAGTAAAAACAGTTTCTGCACCCCTGCATCATACTGATAGAATGAAGAAAAATTATACTTTTAAATTTATCACTATTAATATACAGGGTGATCGGCAAATAAGCCCCGATTTCAAAATTAAATATCTCTACAACAAAGATCGATAGAAATATGCGGTAAACTATACGTTTATTAGCAAAACTGTAAAAATGGTGCACAAAAGTTTAGGAAATTTAATTACGAAAATTGTCAACTAAGAATTTGAATGAAATGGAAAACGGAAGTTGAGTCACTAATCGTGACCTAGTGCTTCATTTCTTGACTTTCCTGACCTTTTTTCCAATTCTTGACTTTTCCGTGACTTTCCTGACCTTTGCATGATGGTAGACACCCTGTAAAAAGAAATAATTTTTATAAAGATTCAATGCTTATTCTACATTATTTTTATGTTGAACAGACACTTCAGTACATCAAACGGTTATGAAATAAGTTGCAAGTCCAATATTTGAAACTATTTTTTCATTCAGTAGTCAATCATGATAAATTATAATTGAAATTATGTAATTTATTTGCTGATACTTTTCAGAAAAATGTATAAATGGAGTCGAACTGTATGTAAAAACTTCATAATAAATTCATTGAAGTGATTTTACATAGTATACAACTAATTGGTTACATTTACATATTAAATAATTCAACTCCATGATTAAAGCGTGTGCAAGTTTAAAATTAAAAATATTAACATTGAATGTTTAATTAATAAAGTTCAGGTTCTCCTGTTTGAAGATATATTACATTGAAAATGTATTTTTATAGAATGAGTTAACTGTCTATTTAATAAAATTTATGTAATGTAGATATCTATGCAGAATTAGCAATTGAAAGTTAGAAGTGTGCTTACACACCTTTTTATAATTTAGATGTAATTTTTTTCACCTGGTAAATCAGTGCCCTTTGAGTTTATTAATTTACGGGACAATCAAGATGTCCGTAAAAACTTTGAAAGTTCATTAAAAAGAACAAATAATGATAGAAAATTGTGGTTTGCACAAATAGGTTTAGAGGGTGATCAGATTTCTTTTAATGACAATAAAGGTTGCAGTTCCAAATGTTACCGATAGGTGATGTTAACATGCACAATGAGAAGAAAGTTCCCAAAAAAAAGAAATCTGAAATCTCTCTAATCTTATCCATGCAAACCGAAATGTTGTATCGTTATCTGTTCTTTTTTAATGAATTTTTAAACTTTAATGCACCCAGAATGCGTTGAAAGCTCGTGAAAAACTTTAACAATTCACAAAAGTAAGAACAAATTATACAAAATTGCAGTTTGCATGGAAAGGATTGGATAGATTTCGGATTTTTTTTTTTTTTTTTTTTTTGTTGTTGTTGTTGTTGGAAACTTGCTCCTCGTTGTGCATTCCAGTACCACCTTTTGGTAACATTTCAAACTACAACCTTCCTTGTCATTAAAAAAATCTGATCACCCTGTATTATTATTAATTATTTTTTGTGAGCTTTTGCAATCAGGCTGTTAGTTCTATTACTAACATGTAGGCCTGTTCTTATATGAAATTATACAACTTTCATGCATTGCTTTCTGCTCTTTAAAAACTATTAATTTGTTGAAACAAACTTTTTTTAAAAATAAAGGCTGTAATTTTGTTTGACAGTGGTTGGTAAAAAAAAGAAAACCTTTTAAATTTGTACTACATGCATCAATTATAATATTTTTGTAAATGGAGTTTCTTAATCACAGAAATCTTAGCTGAAGTTTATATGTATTTTGTCAATATCACGAAGAAAGAGTTTACACTTTCTTTTAATAACCATCTCAATCATAAGGAGTAGGTTCTTTGGGTGAGGTAACTCCTTGACAGAGAAGTTCTTCAGCTTACTGGAAGTAGAATGTTAGTTTTGTTTTACCCCTCCAAGCGTCTTGGAAATGGACAAATAATTAAAGTTGTTTTCACGGTAAAATTTTCATGCAGCTTTAAAACTATAAAACAAATAAAATTTTGATTGGAAGATTTGCAATTATTAAGAAATAAGCTCCTAAATTACTTAAAAGCTATAATATCAAAATATATTTTATGATACATAAGTGATATAAATAATTTAAATTAGAGATGCATTGCAGAGAAAACTGGAATGAAGTTGACGAGATTTTACATCACAAACACTTGGAGGGTTAAAACAACCATTATAGTGTTACAGGAAATCATTTATAACAATGCAAGACAGTTCAACAGATAACATACAAAAATGTATTATTGAGATGTAATGTTTAAAAAAAATTAATCCACAAAAATAATTTTTTTATTAATATTATTAGACTGAATAATAAGTTTGTTGGAATTTTACACAATATAATCTATTACGTTAAACTGTTCAGACAAATAATACAAATCTCCTGTTAAATAAAGAAACTTATGATTATACAATGTAATGACTGTAAACAATCTAAATGTAAAAAAAAATATTTAACAACAAAACCTCGTTTTGTTCTTAAACAACCTTTAAAGACCTTTAAATGAACTTCAATTCTTCAATCTGTAAGATAATTTTTTTACTTTTGCACTTATATCCTGAAATACAACCAAAAGCAAGACAAATACTTGGCATTTTTAAATAATTTCATTATTTCTTTTTTGTTTTTAAAAAATCATGAAACACAATTGAATGGAATGTTAGAGACCATACTGAGCAAAGTGCTCTCTTATCCTATGGATTCGTAATTAAATACTTTTTTTCCTTTTGTACAACAGGATGAAATTTGGCTACATATCTTTCAGATCCTAACATCCCCTCCAAAGAAAAAAAAAAATATATCCTGTGAATGGGTAGATATAATTACCATCTGGAAAAGAATGCGAGAAAAAACTAATGAAAATCAGGTCGCTGGTTTACGAAATTAGAAACACTTAAATGGCCAAACAAACTTTATATATTACAATATTTACAACAAATTACTAAGGTGCACTATAGCACTACAAAATTAGATAGACGAACGCACAATAGGTCCGCCACGATAGATTCGAGAGCGTATCTCATCTCATCTGACGCAAATTTCTTGAAGTTCCACAAGTGTAGGAGGTTGCCAGAATTTGGCACCTTCATCGGCAGGCACAGTTCTTTAGGGCTGCAACACCATCAGTAAAGAATTTTTTGCAATACTTTATCTTGTGCAATCATAAGTCGAAAAAGAATCTATTCTAAAAACATGTAAGAAAAATAAGAATTTTGCAACACACAAGAAAGCATACCACAATCTGTATTGTAAACCACAGTTGAAAACTGAAAATTAAAAGGAGAAATAAGTGTTATTAAATATTTATAAAGTTCAAAATTATTTATGGCATTGGAGATACTGGATAAAGACTTATCGGAATTTTTCCAGTAATAACAGCAGATTTTGTTGATGTAAAAATCTAATAAAATAAACGAAAGGATAGAAAATTCATAACTACATTAAAGGACTATAAACTAAAAAATGTAAATAATGCAATGACTCTGCACAGTGCTTATAATTAAACTTCCCCTGAAAACAGCAGTCTAATGTGCTCAAAAACTACTGAACAAATATTGAAATTGTGTGTTTATTTTTTGAATGATCCATTTCCAGTGTTAAATTTGCCTTTTTTTTTTTCAGTTAAAAAATATATCCCTGTTTTATGTATCACTTTATCAAGAACTTTCAAAGGTAATTTTCACCAAGTCCCAGACATATTATAGATAGAACTTTAATAGTATATAGCCAGATATCTACCAGAGTAGTACGATATCCGGTAAATAAATAAAACATAATTAAAACATGTTCAATGAAGTTTTAAAAAAGTTCTAAAGCCAATAAAAAAAAAGGGGGGAACTATAATCTAAAAACTCATAATTCGTAGTACTATCTCATAATTGTAAAAATGTTAATATGCGTATGCGCACATAACACACCACAAACATTGCAACTTTAAATCAGAATGAATTATTAGAGACTACTTAACAAGAGAATTTAAAAAAAAAAAGTGACAAACATATGTCAGGTGAAATTTTTCATCATATTTAAAAAAGAAAATACCGTATTTACCCGCTTATAAGTCGAGAATTTTTGGACCAAAAAAAGGCTTTTAAATGAGGGGGTCGACTTATACGAGGGTCCTTAATTTTTAATGTCTTTTTTTTTTTTTTTTTTAATTAGATGTCAAAAATACCTTTTAAAAGACAATTGTTCCCTTCCCGCATTCCATAAAACAATGACGTCGTTTCAGGTTGATTTTCATACCAGGAAGAATGTAGTGATACAGATTGAAAACGTGTATCATGTTGCTGTTGTTGTGGAATTACGGACAATTAGCTCTAGGCCGAAGGGTAGGGTGCCCCCGTGGATGTCTTTCTAAGGGATCCAAACCCAACTTTGCATATTAATACTTTATCATACTATCAATAGTGTCCTATTATTATTATTCATTATTTTCAGTTTAATTTTGTATACTACTTTTGCACATTTTTATCTTTATTATTGTATATTTAGTACTTTCTTTTTTTTTCAGATGATTTTGAATAAATGTATTTTTAAAAAAATTAAAGTTTCTCGATAAGGTGGAAAGTGGTATGTCGATTTATACACAGGATTTAAAAAAAATCAAATTTCTTAATCAGAAAAGTGGGGGTCGACTTATATGCGGGATTGACGTATACATGGGTAAATATGGTATTAATTTTCAACATTATGATGCTATTACAAAATTAATGGAAATACACACTTCCATAAAAATAAATTTTCACTTCAATTTTCAATATAAATAAGTATGATTTAATTCGAAAAGAAACCTAATAACTTTAATAAGAATTCTTAGTTCTGGTATAAAAAGTTATGTTATTTAAGTATAACCTAACAGTTTTTCTTTTATACAAATCCTGTTTATTCATGAGTTCATCTGTATTTAAGAAAGCAAGAGCACATAAAGAGATAAGATTCAAGCCACAAAATACACTTGAGCTGGCCCATAAATTACTGTACTGATGCTCAATTGATCAAGCAATTACCAATTTAAATTCACTGTAAATATAAAAAGAGCTAATTAGTAAAAGGATAATTGTTGTCAAAACATGCAAAATGGCTAAAATGTAAAATCTTCCTTATACAAAATATTACTTTTAAGAAACAAGAAAACACAAAATTTATTACAGCTGGGAGGAAAGAAGTTAACTGATTACAAAACAGAAATCAAATTCAAGAAAAAATTCAAATAACAATAAGAATTAAATGCAGCATAAAATTTAATGCATATATGCAATCAGGCTTAAAGTTAAATGAAAACTATGAATATAATAATGTTTAGCGTATTAAAATTTACAAATTTAATAACATACCAACCATAATGCTGTAAATAGGAAGGTACCATATAAAACTTGAAAATGGCTGAATACATGCAACAAGTTATGTATCATGCCAATTGCATGAATCGAGAGATGGCAAAGTAGCAAAGAAATTTTTTTATGAAAAAACATATGTAAATATTCGTACTTCATCGAAAGTTGTAAATATTCTTACTTCAGTGAAAATTTCAAGTAACGATCTACATAACCAGGGGCTTGTCCAGGTTGAAATTTGACCCTTCAAAATTTGTTAAATAAATCCGTTCTTTCTCGAAATAATTATTGTACATTTCACTAATGTACACCCATTTTTTTTATTATTTGTAATTTTAATATTCAGTTATGTTTTGTGAATTGCTCAGTAATCATAGTAAATTTCCCACACACATACACACAAAAAAAAAAAAACTTACAAATGAGATCTGGGGAAAAACTGTCTAACACCTGCTCAAACCATTAAATTTAATTTAATTACAAGAAAAATGCTTAGTTTTATTTTTTTAAATAAAAAGGAATTGCATGAAATAGTACGAATCAAAGGAAAGTTCATAGCCTGCATAAAAGCGGGTACATTAGATAATATATTTATATAAATATTACAATTCATATAGGCATTACTGCATATTGGAAGGAAAAGTTTACCTCATGTGCCTTTGATGGGATTTTTCTTTCCTGTAATATTCCTTTCATACATTGAAGAAAATTAGCTAGCAGGCATGTATAATGAGACCGACTTCAAAATTCAAGCCACAAAATACACACCAGCTGGCCGATCCCGTTATATTATACTGCTCTAAAATGACAAATCTAAATCGGGAAAAAAAAAAAACAGTAAAATTTAATTAAGAAACACACAAAACCATAAACAGAATTGGATTTCAAAAATTATAAAGCCCGAGATTTTTCAGAAGCAAAACGGCCTCAAATTTCTTATGCATATATATTCATCATAAAATGCACACATTATCAATACTTTTTTAATAAGCTATGTGCATTCAATAAAAATGTAGTACAATTCAAAAACTTGCAAAAGAAAAAAAAATTCAAACCAAGCATGAGCTATTTATATCAAATTTATGTGAAGATGCAGAACAAGTTTTAACTACTTAATATTGCAGTAATGTATTTTTTTTTTAAATCCCATGCAATATTAAAATTAGTGTGTAAATGGCATAACATAAAACATTTGTTTGTTCTTTTTTTTTATAATATTGAATATATTTTAAATCTATTCATGTTGGACGTTGGACGGGAACGTTCAATTTTTAATTTTATGAATAATTAAGAGCCTAAAACTAAATGTAAAATCTTGAAAAAAAAATATTGTCATTTGATTATGTCATTTGATTACTGCATTAATATGCTTGCTATTAAAACAACTCGTGGATAACAGAAATATTTTATAACTAAGAACTTAACGAAATTAAAGGGGGCATAATTGGAAAAACTTAAGAATTGAACATACAAAGTAAGCGTTAGGCTTACAATACAACATAAGAAAAATAAGTTAGCATACATTAGAATTTATAAACTATCTTATTTACCATTAAGATTCATACAAGATCACAGATACTACACAAGTATTATCACAGATTACCGCATACGCAAGTTCAAAAATATCGAAAAACTTACTTCTACACCAGCGTGCAATATATTATATATTACGAAACGAAAATGGCGCGCCGCACGGTTTACTTTCCGATCCGACAAGCGCCAACTGCGTGCCAAGAGACTTGGCGAAATTTGCCTTAAGCAGGTTACCGCTGAAGTTTGGCCAATGAGCAAGGAGAATTTGAGCACCTTTGACCCGTATAAGATCCCAAGCGTGGAATCGGCATATATGCGGTCTGCGTACTGGTTTTCGTGACGTCACAAGAAAGGATGGGATTTGGAACAGTTTGCATTGAGTTCAATGGAAGAAATGGAATTAATAATGCCAATAAATACGAGTAGCTTAATTTTTTATGACGCATTGAAATAGCATTTTCGTTTTACAACACTTTGTTCTTAAATAATAGTGAATCAACAATATTTTTTGTCAGTCAGAAATTAATGAAATAAATTGGTACTGAATTTAAAGGAGTTTCAGCATTGTATGCAGTATGTTTTGCATTTCGGGCTAGCAAATACATTCTAAATAATATAATGGTTACTCAATGTTATCATTTATCTAAAATAATATGTATATGGATTAAATTTATACGTTGTATAAGCATAAAGTCATATTTTTAAGTAAGTAAAAGTAAATATATTTTTAAGTAAAAATAATAATTTTTATTAATTTTACTTAAAAACTGAAATACATTATTTAGTTTTGCTTCATTTTAATAAGCTTTTTGAAAGAATTAATGTTAAAAATATCCAGATTCATAAATAGTCATCTTAAGCCATTTCGTGACGTCACAAGAGAGGATGGGATTTCAAAGAGTTTGTATTGAATTCTATGGAAGAAATCTGATCAATAATGTCAATAAACACTAGTAGCACGAGGAATATAATCAGAAATTTCCACAATTAATATTTTAAAAACTTGTACAATACATACTATATATAATTATGTTATACAGACTCCTAATGTCAAATTTTATTAGAAGCAATTAAAGCACAAAAACAAGAAAATAAAAAGTAAAAGCTTTTACCCAAACCTTACAAATACTATAAAGTTTTTCATGAAAGCACTACAAGTGTTTGCTTTAATTTTTTCTAGATAAGACTTTCAAATATCACATTGAGACATTTGAAATATACATAATTAAATATTTTTAAAAATTAGTGAGTATAACTCTTGAATATGTAAAACTGTCTAAATGCTCTCAGGGGTTTTCATGTGAAATATATTGCAGTAATACATATACTTTTTTGTTATTGTTTTTAGCATTGCAGTAATACATTTTCTTTTTTGAATTAATTTCCAACAAATTCCGATAAACCGTTTAGTTGGAAATATTTCTTTAATAAATACCTTCTATATTTTTGTTTTTCTAAGTATCCAGCAAATAGATTTCTCTCTTTTTTTTTTTTTTTTTAATAAATAAATCAACCATGAGATCCGCAATTGAACCTTAAGCTACTTGGTATGTGCAGTGGAAGGGGATCTGCGTTTAATTTATAATTAAAGGTGAAATTTTCTTAACATAGAATTGCCATGAAACTCTTGATACATTTCTTAATTACTAAAGAATTTATATTTTCCTTTGCATTATTTTTTTCGGTTTCCTCAATATCTTTTTCATAAACGTTTTCTCTTCTTTTAGTAGGATCAGTTCTTTCTTGTTTTTTGGTAATATCGGATATATAGGCTGGTAAGCTCGAAAAAATGTACGGGATAGCATTCGGTTCTAATTTATAATGCTTTCTTTTTACAGTTAAAAGTGCCCCATCTGATTTTAAAATAGCATCGTCTTTTAAAAGATCTTCATCTCGAAAATGCTCAATACAAACATACGTATTTTTTCCTGGGGACCAATTTTTTCTTGGAATATTTTTAGTCCATTCGGCCCGCTTTACTTCGTTTTTTGGGAAAAGTGAAAACTTTTACATTTTCTCCTCTTTTGTAATTAGCTTTACTTACAGCCTGGGACGCAGCAAACGGAAGCATAATGATTGCTAGAACAAAAGAACAGAAATCGATAAAACTAACGCAAAATACGGCAATTTTATATTTTTATGTACTCTATAGCTTAATAACTATTATCAAGTATGTCGTATTAAGAATAGAGATTGCTGACTTACCATTAGTATCCAAAAAAGGCACAAAACATCTTAGTTTCTTCTACTTTTCCGTATGATTCTAATGCTTTTAACGGAGAAAAGTCCATCCTCTCTTGTGACGTCACAACACCTCCACGCGTTCAGTACCCAGGCTCGCCATGTAATTGTCTACTCTCCCCCTCCCTTCCCGGGGGCTCCGCTCAGAGCCTATCCTTGGAGGCGTCGGGTTCACAACGTGGTTCGGTTCAAGTGATGACGCCATTACTGCAAACACGTGCAAAAAGCTGGTGGTGTCGCGTTCGCTGCTTTGAAATTGGAAAAAAATAAATCTATCACACAAATTGATAGAAGAATAATTAAAAATACACGATTACAGATCATGGGCGTAAGTGCACTTTTAATATTATTTGATTGTTTTAAATTATTTCATTCTGATTTTGTTTATTTATATTTAAGACGCTTATCTGTCGTATAATTTTATAGCTAGTATTTTCTTTTGTCGGTAGTATTGCTTCAGTAATTTACTTTTGTTTTGTGTTACAAGAATACTTTCGCAGAAGAAATATTTATGTTTTAACCATTTGTATGTTAATTTTCTTTGATTATTTATTCTGTACACTCACCTAACAATAAGTTACATTTGTATGCATAGATTCTATGCTCTGGAATGAACCTGGTCACTGTATTAGAGTAACCGGTGTTTGTTTGTTTTTTCTTTGAGGGGTGGGAGGGCCAAAAATAACATTTTTAAGAGTAAAAATATTGAAGTTTCTTTATATTTTAAAAGTTTTAATACCAATGGCTTAAACAGTGTTAGGGAATCGCTACGCTTTTGGCAAGTTTATCTTAGATTAATAGTTACAGATAGTCATAATATTCTGTGATCATTGTATATCAGATCAGCGTCTTGAATATAAATAAAAACTGTAACAAAACGAAGTAATTTGCACAAAACAATCAAATAATGTATACACTTTACTTAACGCATACGATAATGGTGATTCCTACATTTCAATCAACATGTTAAAAAATAGTATATTTAAAATGAATATATTGATTCGTGTATGGGTGTACACAAAAATCGATAATCAATATATTCGTATTAAGTATAATAAAAATATAACAAAAGTGCACATAGCTCGGATCCTGCCTTTAATGCTAGTCTAGCAATTAAAAAAAATCTGATGTGTCCAACACATGACTTCCTTGCACGTCCATTAGATCAAAAATATTTTCGACGCACTTCCTCTAAATTTATTTGTTTGAAACAAATAAAATATCAATAATAGTAAGGTTTAGCGATTTCTAGCCTAATATTTCGATATCGCCAAGCTGAGTTCAATTTGAAAGATTTCCTTCTGACACTTTATTTGGCGATATTTCACCAAAAGCCGACAAACTTGAGATAGTCTGCGAGATTTTGGGGATAGCCAAAGTAGTCATTGACCACAGACTTTCAATGAATTGAATGCATCCATACACCTCAATGTATTCAAAGTCATTTGGCTCACCCTGTAAATAAATTCTCAGTCGATTGCTGTCAAAAAAGATATTGAAAAGTTAGATATTACAATAGTTCTAAATACAAAAGTTAAAAAATCTACGGGTTAGTTTTAGAGTTATACAAAATACGAAATAATTTTTAGCGCCAAATTTGGCGATATTTCGGCGAAACTCGTCAATGTCGACGACATTTGGCGAGATTTTAAGCATGGACCAACAATGACAGATTATCGCCAAATTTGGCGATATTTCGCCAAAACTCGCCAAGAACGATTTCAAATGGCGATACTTTGGGCATGGACCAAATGACTGACTATCGCCAAATTTGGCGATATTTCGCCAAAACTCGCCATGGTCGAGGACAGACGGCGAGATTTTCGGCATGTACCAAACAATGACTATCTACAGTAGTATTATATTGAAGATGTCCATAGACATTAAAGTACTGAAATTCTTTCCGGTGGTCCTGTAAATTGGGTAGATTGGAACCAAAAATCGAGATGCACAACTCAATGTTACAACATTCTTATATATGAAATTTCATAATAGTTTTTGAGATTTGAGAGTTAAATATGCACACACGTACACCAAAAGTCGCCAAGCTTGGCGATATTTGGCATAGTTCTTGAGGGAGGCACGTGACCGTGGTCGGACCATTACCTAACTTATGTGGTAGGACGGTATTGTGCTTGAAATGGATGAATGCCCCTAAACAAATTGCCATTGACCGTAATGTATTGAAAATCTTTTGAGTGTTCCTGTAGCAGAACTATAAATGATAAAGACACTTTTTTTAATGGAGAAATTCATTTTGTAACCCTTAGCAGTTAGTAACTCTTTACAGCATATATCACTTCTGAGTCGTTTGAAATAGTCCAATACCTATAAAAAACGCTTTGATGAATTTCGGCCCTTAGAGCGTAATGTATTTCGAATCTTTTGGGCGGTCCTGTAGATAAACTATTCAGTCGAATGGAACCGAAAGGGGAGGTGCACAACTAGATGTTACAACAATCCTAAATATAAAGTTTCAACATTGTACGCCTAACAGTTTTTGAGATATGCGAGTTTAATGAATTTCGGCCCATTGAGCGTAATGTATTTCGAATATTTTGGGCAGTCCTGTAGATAAACTATCCAGTCGAATGGAACCAAAAGGGGAGGTGCACTACTAGATGTTACAACTATCCAAAATATGAAGTTTCGACATTCTACGCCTAATAGATTTTGAGTTAGGCGATTTTAATGAATTTCGGCACATAGAGCGTAATGTATTTCGAATCTTTTGGGCGGTCCTGTACATAAACTATCCATTCGATTGCCACCAAAAGGGGAGGTGCACAACTAGATCATAGAACAATCCTAAATATCAAATCTCAACATTTTACGACCAATAGTTTTTGAGATATGCGAGTTACATACATACGTACGTACGTACGTACGTACGTACATACGTACGTACGTACAGACGGCATGGAAAAACTGGCCACAGTAGACTCGCCGCTGGTCAAAATGAGTTGCAGACGCGTTAATATGATCGTGCATGCTAGCCTACGATGAGATGCATCGAAAAAAATTTTAAAATTAAATTTAGAGGTAGTCAAAATCGGTTTTTTTGTCGAAATTTGGCCCCCAAAATTTTTCGGGATCACATTACTTCCTTATACTACGTACAAGGAAGTAAAAAGGCTCTGTTGGTTGTGATTTACTGCTAGAATAGCATAAAGTTTTCAAGCAAGTAGTGATCTTGATTGCTGCTAGACCAGGAAAATATTCTAGCAATACAAGCTGGATTATGTATGCTGGAACAACAAAAAAAAGTGTCGAAAACACGGCATGGTTTGCTAGTAATTCTGCTAGAACTAGCAAGTATTTATGGTAGTTAATGCTTTTTTTCCTAGCTGGGATCCAGCATTTAATGCTAGTCTAGCAATAAAAAAAAGCATCTGTTGGTTGTGAATTACTGCTAGGCTAGCATTAAGTTCAAGCAAGTGGTGATCTTTCTTGCTGCTAGACCAGCAAAATATTCTACCAACACAAGCTGGATTATGTATGCTGGACAAGCAAAAAAAGTGTCGAAAACACGGTATGACTTGCTGGTAATTCTGCTAGAACTAGCAAGTATTTATGGCAGTTTATGCTTTATTTGCCAGCTTGGAACTAGCATCTAATGCTAGTCTAGCAAAGAAATACTAGCAAGAATTTTGACTTGGGCATACACGCTTTTCAACTTTGTTGAAAAGCGTGTATGATTAAAGCAATTAGGATTGAACTTGAAAGTGCTAAAAGATGATTGCTGTTGAAAGACACTTTTGATAAAACACCCCCTCCTCGCTTATCCACCAGGTCATTAGCAAAGTAGCATTAGCACATAATGGACACTCAAGTAGTATTCTTCATTTATTCATACGTTTGAAGAAGGAGTAGGGCAAGAATCATTAAGAAAAAGAAACCCGTAGAGGGCTGCTTTTCACAAATTTTGAGAAATTCAACCTTCCACCGGGGACATAACGAATGAAATGAGTAACGTTCTCTGCTGTGCTTATCTCTTCCCAAACAGAGTTCTCTGCTCAGTGTACACAGCGGTCACCCACCAAAGTTCTGCTAGACGTAGATAACGCCCCTGGAATTCCTTTGCACCTGTGGCCACATAAATCTGGGATAATGATGCACAAACACTCTGAGAAACAGAAAAGTTGATTTCTATACGGTGAAACTTCGCGGCGTTGAATTGTAGTTAAATATATTTGAAGCGCAGATCACAAATTAGATTAACATCGTATCCCTTTATTTAACCGACGAAAACCGGAGGAGGTTCTCAAGTCGACGCGTATATTTTTTTTTTTTTTTTTTTTTATGTATGACCACGCATAACTTTTTACAGAGTAATCCGATTTTGATAATTCTTTTTTTATTGGAAAGGGTAAACCCCGAAGTTGGTCCCATATAGATTTGGAAAAAAAATTCCAACCCTAAGGGTAGGAAAACAGGGGATGATTGATTTTTCACTCACTGATTGTAATGTATGAACACGCATAAAATATGACTTTTAAATAGCTGTTTTGAATGCCAGCTCGTTTAGTGATCTTTTTCCTTTTCCTCGTGAAAATTCAATATTCCTTAAAATTTTATAGTTTTCATAAAATAAAATAGGAGCTCTAACGAGGCATATAAGCTCTTGAATCGATATTTGTTAGATGCTATTACCAGAAGAGTTGATTTTTTTTAAATGGACGGTGTCCGTGTGACATCATTTTTCAGCCAACACGTAACCTCCAACCAATCAACTTAAAATGTAGTTTCAGTTGACACTCAATGTTTCAATCTGATTAGTTCAAATTTGTATTTTCCACCGACACGTGATTGAAATAGCATCGTATCGATATCGTCCATTGCAAGGGATATTGGCGACGTTTTTACGTCACCGTTTAAAATTGCACATCAAACCACCTATACATCTTCGTTCACAGTACACAGCACATATGCGTACATTTTGTTTTCGCTTGTTAAAACGATTCTTTTAAGATTTTTTGTAATTCTGAATTTACGTACATATGCGTCGATGCTTTAATTTTGAATAAATCATGTTAACGCATGCGAATGTGTAAATCCCACGCACACATTTTGTTTTTGTTTGCAGTTTCGCAAAAGAGTATTTGAATGTTATTAAAATTTCCGAAGTTCAATTTGTTAATTTTTTTTCGAAATTCATACAGCTAAAAAGAACTGGTCTATGTTCTGTAGCCGATGCTGTTTACATTTTGATATTCATTTACTGTTGGTTATGGCGCCATCGTGGGCGATGTTCAGCGGAGTGAAGTACCCTGCCGGTGGTAGTTTTGATTGGCAACCATAAAGAAATGTCTACCGCTTGGCGACGTTTTTTTTTTTTTGGATGTATGATAATGCGTCAAATATTGCAAATTGGAAATTTCAGAACTGTTGAAAGATCCGACATTTCTTGAATTTTCGAGCATGCGTAATAGTTATTTTTTAATTCTAGCTACTGTGTGACGTACACAGATGAATGTATAGAATTCGCTTTTTCAATTTGACGTCACTAAGCTGTTAATTTGCGTTTATAGCCACAAAAAATTATAAAATAAAAACTTTTTAACAAAAAAATTAAACCGCCGAAAAACTCAAAAGCAAAAAAAAATAAACCTTTTCTTAATTAACCTTAATAACTAAGTTCTTAAACTAATGTAAGTATACCTAAGTAATTTTGAGTCGGATCCATTGGATTTCAACAAAATACTTAAGGAGGACATAATTACGCGAGAATCCTTTTTTTATTGAGTACACCATATACCGTACAAATGATCCATTATTTGTTAAATGGATGTCAGAATTATTTTCATCATTCCCTTCACCCAGGATGGCGGACGATCGAAACGTTCATCGCGTGCCACAGATCTAGAGACCCTTTTTTGACGACATCTGGCTGATGGGCAATCTATCCAGCTGTTCTCGCATTCTTCCATTTTTCAGCAGATGTCAGTGCTGTTAAAAGTAATCGTGACCCTTTTTTGACGGGAAATGACGTGCTCAAAAGTAAAGGATTCTCGTGGAAATCTGTCACCCGCCATTATTTTGATAGAAATCCAATCTATTCTTCGTGAAAGGCAACAGTCGAAACGTCCGAGTTGGGTGTTCCCAGAGCGGGAACACTGCGCGTTATAGGGTTAAACAAAACCAACCAACCCACCACAGCTAGAAAGTAATACAGCTCACTGTTATCGTTCAGGTGTTCGAGACTCATTTTGTGTACACTGGAAAAGCCGCACTTGATACACGACTCGAATGCAATTGCATGATAATACTTAATGAGCACTCGACACTATCTACCGGCAGCATTCATTAGGAAACAGCTGTAAAAGAACCCATTTAATTGCTTATCAAACGAAAAAGGCTTTACTGAATGGAGGTCATCTGGATGGGTGTGATAGTTTACAACAGCCACATCTCGAATGTCATCACAGGTAAACATGCGTTATTCTTTCAGGGGCAGAGACGAATCCTTGGGAGTCTCAGACCCGCTCAAAAACGCGCAGTTCTTAGACGCACGCACATGCGCAAGTGGCTCGCCAGACTACGAAGCGAAGGGCGCCTCTTTTGGCCCAGGCTGACTGCGCAGTTCCAAACTTCTCGAGGACCTCCCACCGTGGCCGAGTGGATCGGGCACCCAACAGGGTAGACGGCTGAAGTGTGACGGTCCCAAGTTCGGGCCTACCGCGCGGCTATCGATCGAACGGTCTTCACCCGATGTAACTCGAATCCGCGTTCGAATCCCTTATAAAGTCCTCCGACCAAGGCACCCCCGTTAGGCAGATGCCCCTTATGTTGGCTTGCCATAGCACAGATGCATCCATTCAACTTCTCAAGTATGCGAAAACAGAGAGATCTTGTTCTAACGAAATCATGATTTGAGTGTATCAAGATATACGACCATTATTGTGCTGGGCCTTGATCTATGCCAGGGAGGTAGAGACCTGCAGAGAAACATCCAAACAACCGAAATGGTATTTTTAACCTTCCGAAAAAGATAAACGTGGGAGCCGATTGGTAGTGTCTATCAGGTGTTTATCATGCGGTGCAGACGCGTTTGTGACATAAATACAACTTGCTGAAATTAGAAGAAAAATTAGAATCGTGTTGTTTCATAATATGTTTTTCTAAACAACCAAACAGTGTTGAGCTTTTTCACCAACGTCATACCTTAGCAACACTTAACAACCAACTTTTTTGGGTCAAACATTTGTTCTTGTAAGAACGGTGATTGGCCGAAAAGGTAGCTTTGTACCCCTGAATATCCGAGTCGACCAAAAAAACAATTCAGTAACATTTCAGTGACGTCACACGAAAATACGATAATATAGAGGGGAGCCGATCTAACTTAGCGCCCCCTATTTCCATCCACGAAGGATGTCACTTTTCAAGCTGAGTGCCATTCAACGTTTCTCTCCAGGTCTCTACCTTCCTGATCTATGCTGTGCCTTGCATACTGCTTCATATATTTTTGTTTATTTTCTTTTCTTTTTTTTTTTTTTTCTTTTTTTACAGCACACTATTCGGACGGGCACAAACATCCAGTGGTGGTTGGGAATCGAACCCGAGGTGGCGAAGAAAAACGAACCAAGCATCGCAATCAAGCGACTCCCCCTTCGTTGTGTTGTACAATAAAAGTTCGGTGCTTGTGCGAAGTGCACGTATTTGTTTCATTTAGAAATTACTTTTTTTGAAAATACCCTAGAACCTCGATTATCGGAATCTCGTTGAACCGGAATATTTTTTTTTTTCCTTCATCGTCTATTATCCGAAAGTTTTTTCAGTGACTCTTTCTGTTAACCGAAATCCATTCTTTAAAAGCTTTTCCACGTTCGCATTCCTTCTGCATGCAAGCGTTCTCTCCGTACTACGAGTACAGATAATTACAGTCGAACCCACTTTATGGAATATCGGTTAAAGGAATACCCCGCTTATAGTAATAAATTTGCAACGTATCATTATTACGATACTTTCTAGTGTCCACTTATTACGATACTTTTCAGTATGAATTTGTCTATTCCATTAAGCGGCTTCCACTGTGTTTTAGAGTTCCCCTTTCTTAGAGAATTCCTTTGAAAGGAGCTCAACACTTCCCATTACAAAATTCGGAATGCCATACGGCCAAGTGTCCCGACGGAAACACAAATTTCGTGTATAATTATTTGAATATAGATATTTATTTGGCAGATTAACTAACCATAACGGCAGTTCGATGTCGATGTTATTGATTCAACTAGTTGATCATTGAAAATTTCTCTGTTATCCGGAAATTTCGATTATCCAGTGTCGGTTCGATTCCAACTGCGTCCGATAATTGAGGTTCTAATGCACATTTTGGCAGCCTACGGCCCGCATGTGGCCCACCAAGGGTTTTGATCTGGCCCGCGGAACATATCAGAACACCGTATAAAACATATAAACCATTCAAAATCCCGTATAAATCCCAATTATACGACCCTCGACTTCGCTAATATCCTAACGTTTTGGCCGCACCTTTTCAAAGGTCGCGCATACCAGATCTAGTGTATACTGTTTACATAATCATCTACCTTATTGAAAATGGAGTACATAGCACTTTTAGTTCTTTGACAGGAGAACTCAAAATGCACCTGTCCATATTAACACTGTTGCTTTGCTGATAACCGTATACCTTGGGTGCGTATGTGACCCGTATGCCTTGATTCCGTATGCTTTGTTCCGTAACCGTAATCCGTATGCCTTGGGTGCCTCGAACGACGATTAGGGTAAGAAAATAACAACCTATTGCTGATACGTGTCTGGTTTACCTTAATCTTTGTGTGAAGGTGCTGAAAGTTTTGAAGTTCTCAGTATTCACTCCTCACGAACATTTTAACCCGTAGACTTGCTTCCCATAGGAAGGTTTTGCACCAGTAGCACAAGTTCAAGACACGTATTTTGAACTAGTGCTACTAAGGTGTAGCGTGAGTGTTCGTAAACGCTCAACAGTTCCACTCGTAGAACTAGTTGCCGGAGTTCTACGAGCGGTTCGTAAGCGCTCAGTTTTTTTTAAAGTCAAACCGGCTGCCTTTTGTCTTAAGTCAGCTGAGTGCAGTTAGTCGAAAAACTAATGTCCATATTCACCGCCTACCTCGATCGTCAGTTTACTGCAAATTCTCGGTTGAACGCTCAAATGGTATTCAGATGGTATACCAGTGGAGCGTTTGCTCTAAAACGGCGGTCGAAGTGGACGGTGACTACGGGCATAAATCAACTGAGACAGAAGCCAGTTGATTTAGTTTTCCATTGTTCATTTGTCAGCCCCTTTCGTTCTGACAGGGCGCTTTGTCATAAGGGAACGCATCACCAAGAAACTAAGACCACTCATCACACCTGTTCCAATAGTTACCAGTTTTTGCACAAAAACTGGGAACGCGAGTGGAACACACCTACAACGAGGGAGTCTTGAGATGACGTAAAGTAAACGTTCATCTGAATTATAAAGTCAGAAAATTGACTAGCGTTCAAATGTACTAAGGAGCTTTACGCTGTGTGTGGCAGGGGGGATGCTAGTCCGTTATTTGCAAAAATCAAAGTCAGAAATTTGACTAGTATATGCGTGCATCATCGTGTATCACGTGCCACTTTAGGAGTATGGGTTCGAATTCCACCCCTGAACCATGGCTCCCACTATGTAAACAGTAAACACTTATTGGTCTGTATATGGCTAGTAAATATACTTTCCTTTATGTCGACGTATTCTATTGCAGAAACAAATTGCTGAGGGTCAAAGTAATTCTGATAATGGCCGATAATAATTATTGTAGATTATTCTACTGTAGAAATAAATTGCTGAGGGTTCAAAGTAATTCTCATAATGGCTGAAATAATTAACCACCACCTCCCCCACCCTCCTCGCCCTTCGGGGTGCCGGGCCTTATATAGTTTTCTGAAATTATTTCAGCCAATCACATTCAAGTTTAACAATTTCAATTGTTTTCTTCTTCTATGAATGTTCTTCGATTCGCTTTCTTTGTTTTAATAACAATGACGGGAATTTTAATCACCGGATCAGACATCCTGAATATCGGAGTTCCTTTCATGAGCCTTTTCATAATAAGCATTAGCCGTAATTCTTGTCCCGAAGACGATGTTTCAACCCGTAAAACTGACATTTTGTATACAAGACATTGGAAATATACCTAATGACTACGTGGTATACAGTCACTTGCATAAGTATTGGACTATCTTAAGATAACGTTGAAAAAAACTCAAACTTACTGCGCATTTTCGCATACGTTTTTAAGGCAAGTCAAAAATTTATATATAAGACATAGAGAGGATTTTCACCAAGTGATTAAATATTTAGGCAGGCGACTATAGCTGACTGCAAGATAAAGTAATAGTCGAATTTCAGACGACGGTTTTACAAACAGATTTTTTATCAACAAACTGCACAAGGCTCGATTTTGTTCAGTTATGCGATATTTACACGTCTTCCAGGCAGACTCAAAAGATTGCAGTGGCGAACAAAACAAAAATTATTTATTTCTGTTGAGAAAACAGCATGCCCCTTTCTTTCCATTAGTTGCAGCTTTTGGTCATTAGATGGAGCAAATCGTCGAGACGTTTAACCCATTTATGCCTAGCGTCCTTTTTTTGGGACGGCATTTTCGCTATCAGTCGAAAACGTTATTTATTTTTCCTAGGCTTTATTCACGAGTATTGAACCTCAACCCCACAAAATATTTTAACAGGACCCAGTAGGATGTCACCATTTCAATATTTATACACAAAGATTTTAAAAGAAATCATCCCTTGTTCAAGAAGTTTACCAGAAATTTATCTATTACTGCTGATATTAGCGAAAATCGAAGAAAGTCGCAAAAATATCTAGGCACGAATGGGTTAACTTTCAAATTTTGAGCCACATATTAAGAAAAGTGCAGAAGCAAAACTTACATACGGTCGTATTCACGAAGTTCTTGACACCCGTGTTAACCCCTTCAGACGTTAAATAGACATCGAATATACATCCAGTCGGCATCTGATCCACGTTTTGGTGAGATAACACGGGTGTCAAGTACTTGGTGAATACGGCCGATAGATGCTAACGGTAACGCAGTCGGCCGTATTCACCAAACACTTGACACGCGGATTAAACCTGAAACGTGTGTTATATAGTCATCGGTAAGATATCTGACCGATGACTTTAACACTCGAGTTTGGTTTAATCCGCGTGTCAAGTGTTTGGTGAATACGGCCGTAAGTGGCTTAAAGCGCGATTCGTGGATTTCAAGAGGAGTAAAAGATGTGATATTCCGGAAGTACGCACAATGAATCAAATGTGACGTGGCAGCATGACGTATTTTCTCCACTTCCCACTTCCACGACTTCAGGCCAGCGTTCACAACTGCGTTTTTTGCCGTCGAACAGAGTAATCAATGCATTGGAATAGACTCGGGAGGAAACGCCCTCTCTCCATTTTGTGTACGTGTAGGGCGGGATTTGGGGTTAAATATATTAATCTTTTGTCGGTGGATCCCGACTGGTCATTAAAACGTAATAAAATTCGCCAGATGTCTCCTTATCCCCTGTAGTGACGGCAATACGTGGTTATGAGTGCTGTGCCGGGCCCTTTGTACTTACCCACTTCGCCGATCTTGCATCTTCTTGCCGTCTTGGCTCGCATTCGCTGTATCCCACGGCGATTCCAATTTCCGGTGAAACTCGGCTTGCAATTCTTTTCAAATCCGGAAATTCTTGTACACAAAATAGTTTTTTTTTTTTTTTTTTTTTTTTTTTATTGCAACTCATTTTACGAAACACACACAAAAAGCACTAAATCTATTTAAAAAATGCATATATCAAAAAGAAAACTCGGCTGTTCGAGCCTCGTCAGGATTTATTCTCTTAGAATTTATTCCCTGGAGAATCTAATACTATGTATCTAATCTAATTCTCTACTATAATCGAGGTCACTATAACAGAGTTCATCAGTATTTGTATCCTAAGGCCCCCAAACTAAAATCCTGGTTGAGCCATTGGGTGCATGGTACTGTACATAGAAAGCACATAAATTCATAAGATTCCAGACCAGTGTAAATATGAATCTAAGAAAAGTTTATAAGATCTATATGAAAAGTTTTTAAGTGTTTTATTTCCTACGGTGAGTTAGTTATATTTGTCTTTCTACCACCCACTTTCCCTAGAAATTGCTTTCTAAAGTCATTCTTTGTAAAGGATTCAGGTATTTGCAATGAAAGTGAGTGTATTGAAAATGAGTGTATGTAAAAAGTACCACAATAAAACCTAAAACCTCCCCCCCCCCAACCCGTGAATTTTCTTCCTGGCAACACCCAACTCTGATGTTTTGACTGTTGCCAGTCACGAAAAATAGATTGGATTTCTATAAAAATAATTGCGGGTGACACAGTGCCATGAGAATCCTTTACTTTTTAGCACGTCATTTCCCATAAAAAAATTGTCATGATTATTTTTAACAGCACTGACATCTGCTGGAAAATGGAAGAATGCGAGAATAGCTGGATAGATGGCCCCATGCTGAAAAAAAAGCAGCCGTTGCCATCGCTCGACTTAACTACCAGCAAGAGGGCGGACGATCGAAACGTTCATCGCGTGGCACAGATCTAGGAGACCCTTTTTTGACGACAGCTGACTGTGCGGCACAGCCAGCTGTCGTCAAAAAAGGGAGAACATTAAGAGAACGTAAGAAACATTTCTGTATTCATTTGCAAAACACGTTCTCACTCACGCTCTCAATGCAGTATTTTTATAATAATTTTATGAATGGAAATGTCACCCATTATGTCCTTTCATACATTTTTAAATGTTAGTACTCGGCATGGCCATCATCGGCTTTTATCATGATATCTCCAAAATTTGTAGCAACCCTAACCTAGATCAAAATTTCATGAGAAATACTATTGAAACAAAGAAACATGATTTACGTTGAAATAAGTCCAATAATTTCGCCAACACTGCACTGAGTATAAAGAACAGTAAGGTATGGGGCAGCGAATCTGGCAGATTTGGCAGTTAGTATACAGGGTGTCCAGCCTTAATGTGACCCAATAGCTAATTCCCGAACCATTCGGTTTAGATATGTACTTCCAATTTGAAAAATGTTTTAAAAAAGGTAAAGAATGTTTTTATGTGCTTTTCGAACCAAAAAACCCATTTAGAAAAAAAATTACAAAAATTAAATTTTTATGCGGTCCCCAGGTCCTATCACTTATATTTAGGAAAAGATGCAGTACACAAAAACAAAGTAAACACAAAAAGTTTCATTTTATTACGATAAAAACTGACCAAGTTATGGAACTTTGAAAATCATACATTTCATCCATTTTCTGGACCAATTTCAAGAAGCTAGTAAGGGACCGTCTCCAAAGTGAAATTAATTGGAACTCTGCCAGGAAACATTCGCTCTTGCACGTCACTCTTATGTAAATCGTTTTTAAATTTAAAAGTACACACATTACGTTAATATTACAATAACTGAGTACTTAAGAAACAAAATTTATTCTGTGTACGTGTAAAACATAGATAAAATAAAATATTTTGGACGAAGAAAACTTTTCAAAAGCAGTTCCAAAAACTTAGACTTATTTGCCTGCGGCTTCAGACTGATTTGCTGCGGTACTGATCATGGCAAACGTTAAAAATCTGTTGCGTAGTCGCAACAGAATAAATTTTGTTTCTTAAGTACTCAATTATTGTAATATTAACGTAATGTATGTACTTTTAAATTTAAAAACGATTTACATAAGAGTGACGTGCAAGAGCGAAAGTTTCCTGGCAGAGTTCGAATTAATTTCACTTTGGAGACGGTCCCTTACTAGCTTCTTGAAATTGGCCGAGAAAATGGATGAAATGTATGATTTTCAAAGTTTCATAACTTGGTCAGTTTTTATCGTAATAAAATGAAACTTTTTGTCTTTACTTTGTTTTTGTGTACTGCATCTTTTCCTAAATATAAGTGGTAGGACCTGGGGACCGTATAAAAATTTAATTTTTGTAATTTTTTTCTAAATGGGTTTTTTGGTTCGAAAAGCACATAAAAACATTCTTTACCTTTTTTAAAACATTTTTCAAATTGGAAGTACATATCTAAACCGAACGGTTCGGGAATTAGCTATTGGGTCACATTAAGGCTGGACACCCTGTATATTGGGCTGTAACGAAAGTTCCCTGCCACCTCAAATATTGTCTACACAAACAGTTCGCGTTGGCGTGTTTGCTCTTATTTTCCTAAATGATTCTTGGCACTTGAAATAAAAAGACATTTTTTAGAGCATTGTGTTGTGAAATCTGTAAAAAAAAATAATGTTATCAGAAAGTTCAAGGTGTTTGAAATGGAGCTATCACGCTAACAGATCAGAACCATCTTTTATTTCCAGGTCTGTTGCAAAAAGTCAGCTACAGAATATCACCAAATCATGTGTACAGCTTTAGGTACTGCTGTTGTATCCTATGACACTGTAAAGTTTTCTTACCAAAAATTTTAAAATAAGGACTTTGACATTCAAGAAAGAGCACTCTGGTCAGCCTACTGATATTAATGAGCCTCGTCTGCGAAAACTAGTGGAAGAAGATCCGTATTCAGCCACTCGAG
This sequence comes from Cheiracanthium punctorium, assembly GCA_038373885.1. Taxonomy (NCBI): domain Eukaryota; kingdom Metazoa; phylum Arthropoda; class Arachnida; order Araneae; family Cheiracanthiidae; genus Cheiracanthium; species Cheiracanthium punctorium. Next base: position 15,750 of record JAWZYV010001414.1, on the reverse strand, counting down.
AACTAGCTAAGGAATTAGACATTCGTGCCATGACCATTAACCCTTTTCAACCTTTCCCAATGTTGAAAAAAGGGCAGCCGTTGCCATTGCTCGACTTAACAACCAGCAAGATGGCGGAAGATCGAAACGTTCATCGCGTGCCACAGATCTAGAGACCCAGCCTGTGCCTGCACGGCTGTGCCTGTCGTCGAAGGGGTCTCTCGATCTATGGCACGCGATGAACGTTTCGATCATCCGCCCTCTTGCTGGTAGTTAAGTCGAGCGATGGCAATGGCTGCCCTTTTTTCAGCATGGGGCCATCTATCCAGCTATTCTCGCATTCTTCCATTTTCAGCAGATGTCAGTGCTGTTAAAAATAATCATGACCATTTTTTTATGGGAAATGACGTGCTAAAAAGTAAAGGATTCTCATGGCACTGTGTCACCCGCAATTATTTTTATAGAAATCCAATCTATTCTTCGTGACTGGCAACAGTCAAAACGTCAGAGTTGGGTGTTCCCAGAGCAGGAACATTGCGCGTTAAAGGGTCCATCGCTCTATGCATCGCATAAACTAGACATACAAGTTCAACTGCTGGGTGCAACGCGAGCTGACTCATGTAAATAAGGACAGACGAGTCAGGCCTACACTCATCTGCTCGAATATCAATGAAAGGGCAACATTCTGGACTGGATCATCACATGGGATGAAAAGTGGATTTACTCGGGCCGTCGTTATCCAACGGGCCGCATATAAGCAAACCATACTTTGCTAGAGACATGACGGAGTTTAAGCCTTCTGATTGGTTGATTCAGCCTGCGTCTTTCGTGATGTCACTTTATGACGGCGCTGTAGTTACTTTTAAAATAACAATTGCACAATGATTTTTGTTTTCTAATGTATGAAATTGCAGAGAAGCGAAATTTAATATGGCAATTTTTTAAACTTATTTTTATACACTTAAATACACATTTATTTTTAAACTTGAAACGAGAACAAAGTTCAAAATTCTTAATTAATATTCTATTTTTTCTTTCTTCGTTTTATATTTTTTGGATGCGGGGTGGCCAGTGGCGGATTATTGAAAGTTTGTCGGGGGGGGGGGGCGGTTAGTTTGTCGGTGCGGGCGGTTCTTTAGAAGATTGACATATACATCCATTTTATGGAAGTAAAATAGGATCTTTTACATTAATTTCTTTTATCTCGGCGGGGGGGCGGTCGCCCCCCTTTAATCCACCCTTGGGGAATGCATGTATTTTTATGCACTCTTTTAAATTATACTTTCATCCACCTCACCTGTTTCCCTTTTTTGCATGCTTACATAGAAATAAAATTAATTTAAGTTATATTGAATAAAATAACACTAATTTTTTATCAAATGAAAGTTATTGTAATGCAACTGGCAGAGAGCAGAATATCAAATTTAAGTAGTAATTTCTTATTCGTTATGTATAAATATTGATGTGGGAAAAAAAAAAAAAAAAAAAAAAAAGGAGTTTGTTACTTTACAATATAAGAATCCTTTCGCATGCATGCATTATTACAAGTATGCTTTTATTTTGAAAGTCCCTCTTTCCCCCTTTTTTTCTTTTTCGTTCGTATATATCGACAAAAAAAAAAAAAAAAAAAAAATTAAAATATTGACATTCAAAAATTCTTATGTGATTTAAAGAATTTTTAAATAATTCCATTACTAGATAGGGAAAACAACATTAGTTTCTCATATATGTATGCTTATGTTTCTTGATAAGTATTGTCAAAAAAAAAAAAAAAAAAAAGAGAGAAATAACAAAAATACTATATCATATTTTGAACTCCATACGAAGAAAACATTAGGTGCACTGGTCAATTAAGCCTCTAAAATAGAGACATTTATACAGATATGATGGTAAATATAGAAAACAATTACCATCATATATTATTCAGTTCTTACTAAATTGTATATATATAGATATATTGAATAACAATGTATAAAAACTTGTAATCATTTCATAATCGTTAAACATGAATTGCAAAATAACAGTTTATATAGTAAATAGTGAAAACTAAGAACATTAAAAAATATAGAAAGTAAAACAAAGGAAGTATGATTAATCCTCTGAGGCAAGCGTCTTGAAAATAGGCAAATAATATAAAGTATTATTTATTTATGCAATCACTGTTTCTTTCTTAATTTGTGTTGTGTACATTCCTAATTCGTGATCTTACGATGTGATTCTTTTTTCTCTTCGAGAGCTATTGAAAATTGGTTTAAGTCAACATTTATTTATTTTCATATCTCAGGACCTTTTTTATGATGAAAAGCTGAAATTTTGTGCATCACTTAGTTAATGTATAGTGCGCATTTTACTAGTTCAGAATTTTTTCGTACAGGGGCTATATAAAAATTTAAATTTTGCATTTACTTAGATTTGGTCGCAAGTTCCAATGATGATTCTTGAGATCAAATCAATTTCCGATCAATTTCTCAAATTCCGATCATGACCAATAATTTTAAATGACGTTAAAAAATTCTTAACCTTTTTTTTACGTAACTTTGTAATTTATTGTACATGTCTATAGTCTATGATTAATATTGAAGTAATAAAATCTTGTGTTTTTGGGACACTCTCTATGTACACACGCATATATATATGAGCTGTAATTCAATATATGTATGTATAATAATAATTAAGAAATTTTTTTACATTGAACTTTTGATAGTCTGATCTCTCCAAATTACAAAAATGTGAGTTTCAGCTTTAATTAGAAATTATTTTAAAACAATTTACAATGTACTTTATTTTGCAATAGATGGCGCCACTATCTAAAAAAATCATTTTCTCTAAACTAATTACGATCGATTTTTGAACTATTAACTATTTAAAAATAAATAAAATAGTAGAAAAGTATGAGAAATTATTTTAAGTAACATTTAAATGAGTAGTTAAGAGCAAACTATTCTTTCTTCAAATGGTCTTAAGTTCATTGCATTCCAATTTGTTTTAGTTAATTTGCCATATTCCTTGATCAATTGGTTGCATTTTTCTATATTCTTAACATTACGTCTTTCCACAATTAAGCTTGGAATAATTGATTCAACTTCCTTCAGAAATAAAGTCGGAAGATTAGCTTCTGAGGATGACAACTCAGAAAGAAAAAAAAATCACTGTGAAATCGTTAACGATATATAGATAGCGCAAGAATAATATGGTCAAGTGCTTGACAAGAGTGGGCGTAAACAATGACGTAGCCGAAAGCAACCAATCAGAGGGCTTAAAACTCTGTCATGTCTCTAGCAAAGTATGGTTTGCTTATATGCCAACGGGCCTGCGTATGAGTTGCCATCGCTAAAAATGAGTTTATCATTGAGGCCTGTTTTCCCCCAGTCACAGTGTTCTATATTATTATTCTAAGTATTATAAATGTTATATTATTTTAAAACAATTTTTTTATACTTTTGTCGTACTAAAGAACTTTAGATGTAGGTAATCGTTTTGTGAATCTTGCGCCATTTTCTTTCATGAAAATTTATCATAAAATTCGAACATTTTGCTCTGAATGTAAAGGTAAGTGAACACTGTTATAATGTATTTAGAAATTCTAAAAATATGTATGTAAATCAAGTTTAGTGAATAATTACTCATGTGTTATTTATAAATAAATTATTTTAATCAGAAATCGTATTACTTGAGTAGTTTTTATTCTTGTAAATAAGCATGACGTTGTGATACTATTTAGACAATTTAATTTTGCCAGTTGAAAATGTTATTTATCAGTTATATATGCATTGATTATGTGATTCAGACTTACATCTGGTACAGTGCAGAAATACAGTAAATTATAAATTATTGATTTTTGCCCGTTTATACAGAAACTTCAAATGTAGTTAATATTTTGTACAAGCGTTCATTATGCTTGCTCAATTCCAAAGTTCGATTGAGAAAGCGACAAAAGAATAATATATACTACATGAAATGTCTTTATTAAAGAATGATTAATTCAAGGATCGCGCTATAGAGCGTATTTTATCAATTTTCTCCAATATACAGGATATCCCGAAAACACTGAAATGCGCTTTAATACATCATTTGTTAAAGATTAATGTTGAATTGTTTAAAATAACGTAGGAAATACGACTACGTTCATGAAATATTCATTATAAAAATGTCTTTCTCATTTGTGTATTTAGTTATTTTAAAGTATATTAAATATCCACTTGTGAAAGTAAAATAAGCAATCGTGAATCATGAGAGTAAGCGCTACTTTGTTTTCCCTTCAAATTATATGCATCTACTTTCTTAATGTCAATATGTATCATAGCAAACAAATTAATGATGAGTTCGTACTTGAATTAGTAACACAATTACTACTTAAAACTACATTAAATAACGTTTGAAAGCACTGGGAAACTTAAGAAATGCCTGATGTATACGTGAAGACTCGAGCATCTGTAGGCCTCTTTGGATGGCTCATCAAAATACACGCGCAGGCCCGTTACTAATTGCGAAGGCCCCGTTTTACTTCAACAACACAAGCCAAAAAAGGGTTGGTCTGCACCCGGTGAGACCATCGGTAGCACCCGAAAGAGAAATTTGACTGACAAAAAGGGCATGATCTTTATATGGTAGAAATGCTGTGGTATTATCAGCAAGGAATATCTGAAAAAAGGTTGAACTATTGGCAGTAAGTGTACAGCGCAATGCTAGTCCGTGTTGATGCTGCTATCGAGACAAAAAGCCGAACTGAGTTCCGACATTAAGAATGTACTGTACCATCCATATAATGCAAGACCACATGTGTCTGCATGTACCGCTGCACGAATCTTTTGCCGTGTCCATCCTATAGCCCTAACATAGCTCCTTTGGACTCCTACCTTTTATCACATCCTTTTAGTGCTACCTCCAATTTAGCACAGGACCTCTACAGGCCCGTAGTCAGATTTCCTATTCAGTTGGGGCATCCTCTTTTTTTAAGGGGGGGGGGGGCACCCCACCTTAAGTGGGGGTGGCATCATATTTTTTAATGATAACTTTTTTATTTATATTTTTTTATTAAATATTAGCATAAGTTTATAATTCAATAAATTCTTAAAAGTCACAAAGTCCTAACGGCTTCCAAGAAGTAAAGGTTTGTCGGCTTAAACGGAATGGATTTAAAGTTGTCAAAAATCATGTTTGGAAGATGAGAATATACAAAATAAAAAAGACTGTAAGGTAAGTGCTCCAATAGTGGGCCACGTACCAGTAGTGAGCCACCTGGATGTTTTATTCAAAAAACAAGAAATTAAAATGTTCCAATAAGATTAGAGATCTGCCTGTGATTGGCTGAAACACTTACCAATTAAATACCAATGGCACAGTCTTTATTTCCTGTTTAGTTAGGAACTAGAAGGTTTGTTGCTGAAGTTGAATTCTGAAAGAAGCATTTTAAACCTGTTCTTAGTGGTTTTCTTAAGAGGCAAGTTTTCATTCAGCTCCTTTTTTAGCATACATTCTACTTGTTTTCAAAATGAATTGTTATTGATATTATTTAATTATATACTGACTAGATTATAAAATATTATTTAATTAAATAATAATTACTGTTTATAGATATTTAAGGGTGGCCCATTTTGGGAACACTATTTTACTAAATGCTCCAGTAGTGGGCCTGGGTGGCCCATTACTGGAGCATACACTTTTTTTCAAATACACAGTTTTCTAGTGTGTATTTTAGAAGTTATATCTTGTACAGTCTTGTTGTATAACTAGATTTGCTTTATTTTTATTAGAACCAGTAGTGGGCCAGGTGGCCCACTTTTGGTAAACTAATGGCCCACTACTGGTACACTAATGGGGGTTATTCTCACATGATAAATTTTATGTTCTTGGCTAAAATTAAGCATGTCAGGCGTAGATATTAAATTTTTGAAAGCATTTTTTATAAGCACTGCAGCTTAGCACTTTCTGTATGGCTCATGAAATTGAGTTGGTGGCATTACTTCCAAATGCAACACATCTTCTTCAACCCATGGATGTTTCTGTGTTTCATGCCTTGAAAACAATTTGGAAACAAGAAGTTTCAAATTTTTGAATAAGTAATGATGGAAATCAAATACAAAAGCATCAATTTCCAGGTGTACTTAAGTCAGCACTTAATCGCTTGTCACCTGACACAATATCAAATGGGTTTAGGGCATGTGGCATACTTCCATGGAATCCAAAGAAAGTTATTGTTCCAAGGGAAATAAATCCAAAAAAAGTGATTGTCTCAAAGGGCATAAATCCTCAAAGACCAGCATCACCGATCAAGAAGGAAGAAAATCATTTTTTAAGAATACTGGAATCAAAAATTGGTGAAGCAAAGCTGAAAGCATTTCTAGAAAATGTAGAAGAATGGAAGGGTCCTGTAGAGCAAACAGATTTATATTACTTGTGGTTGGAAGCAAAGTCTTTATCTAATTTAAGCTATAACATACATAAATTTTTATATTTAAAAATGTACAATTTAAAAAAACAAAAAATTGATACAGTCTTAATTTTTTTCAGCCTTTTAATAAGGTTAATGTTGAAACTCCAGAAAAAGAAATGGATATAGATGTTCAAGAGTCAACTGAAGTTTTTATGGACTGTAGAATCCCAACACGTTGGGTCTATAATTGATCAGGTAGCAATCACTGAACATATCAATAAAACTGAAAAAGCAAACAATGACAGTCCCATTGCTGGGCCATCAAAAATTATTCCATCACCATTTAAGAGGTCTCTTTTCTGGCCACAGAGTGAAAATGATAATAGAAAAAAGAGAAAGTATGAGAAACTTCCTGCTGTAGTTACTTCACCACAAATGATTATGTATCATAAGAAGAAAGAAGATGCTAAAAACGCAAAAGCTGCTGAAAAAGAAAAGAGAAAAATAGAAAGAGAAAGGAGGAAAATGGAGAGTGAACAAAAGAAAATCAACTACACAAAAAGAACCAGAAAATGTTCATCAGCGTCTTCAGTTTCATTTAACCCATTTGTGCCTAGACATTTTTGCGACTTTCTTCGATTTTCGCTAATAACAGCAGTAATAGATAAATTTCTGATGTCAACTTCTTGAACAAGGGATGATTTCTTTTAAAATCTTTATGTATAAAAATTGAAGTGTCAACATCCTACTAGGTCATGTTAAAATATTTTGTGGAGTTGAGGTTCAATACTCGTGAATAAAGGCTAGGAAAAATAAATAACGTTTTCGACTGATAGTGATAATGCCGTCCCAAAAAAGGGACGCTAGGCATAAATGGGTTAATGATTCTACTGTAAATGAATCAAGAGACTTGAATTGTAGCGAGAGTGATGAAGAAGGGATGCCCATTTTTGATATGTCACAGTTAAAAGAAGGCCAATTTGTTCTTGTGTCTCTGATGGGGGGGGGGGGAAAGAAACACACAAAAATATGTGTATTTGTGTATCATACAAAATATACAAGGAAAGGTTATAAATGTTCAGGGGTTGAAGTCTGCAAAGGTCAAAAAGGATTTCATAATTATCGAAAATGATGTATTCAATATAACCTATAAAGATGTAATATCTATAATGCCTCAACCAGAACTTAAAATTAAAGACTGACAGTTAACATACACCTTTCACAAAAAGTTGGCTGTTAAAGAAAAAATATAAATATTATGCAATTAAATTCTAAAATAAAGATTTAATTTATATCAAGTTGCTATATTGTATATTTTGTAGTATACTATGTTATTATTACAATATATAATGATTTTATTCTTTTTTTCTTTAGCACGTTTAATAAATCTGGGTGACTCACTTTTGGTATGCTCTTATGTAGTGACTAAGTTCCTTAAATAAGGATTTTAATTTATATCAAAGCCATTTTAATTGAATTTTTTGTAGTGAACTATGTTATTATTACAGTATATAATGATTTTATTATTTTTTCTTTAGTACAATCAACAAATTTGGGTGGCCCACTTTTGGTATGCCCACTACTGGTACATGAAAAATTTGCTATGCCCACTTTTGGTGCACAGAAGTGATCTAAGTTTTTAATTTATTAAAAAATATATAGCAATTATTTTGCTCTTTCATGTAATTATTATTTTAGGTAAGAGTTCAAATAACCATAAAAAAATATAGATCAACAAAATTTCTCTAAAATTTAAATAATAACTGAGCAAATACCCTTAAGGGGCCCACTATTGGTGCGTTTACCTTAATAGAGTATCGTAAAGAAAACTTATTATGAACACAAATTCTTTAAAAATTCACCCACGGATATTATGGGAAATAATTAAAAAAGTTAAATTCAAAAGGGGGGTTTTAATGAAACGTGAACCAGAAAGAAAACTGTAGGCCAAGCATGTGTGAATGGAAAATTTATTTTTAATATTGATTATAGCATAAAATAATTACTTGTAATTTTTTCAACTCTCAAAATTAAATAACATAAATATTTCAAATTTGCACTATTATAGCAATATTAAAGACAACTTTGAGCAATATGGAAAGCAAATAATAAATTTATGTAAAAAACTGTAGTATTAATAAATTATGCTTTGGTATGGTCCAGTGGCGTAGCCAGAATTTTTTCATGGGGGTGATTACGACTACTTGAACTCATATATATGTATAGATGTGTGTGAGAAGGGAGTGAAGAATATACATTTTGTATGGCAAAAAATTCCTCATGGAGATTTGTGACCCCCCCCTTGCCTACGCCACTGGCATGGTCACATTTAAGTAATTAGGTCATCTCATTTACATCACTATATACATGTGACAAAAAAATCTAAATGTGATAATTGTTAGGAAAAGTAACTGTAAACCTTACCTTAAAGGTTCCATGACATGTGGCTGTGTTTTCTTTATTATAACTGAATGCTGTACAACTTAACTTTAATTATTTGCCTTAAAATCTAAAGGCACAGATAGCTCTTATTTTTATTAATTAAAGTTCTTACTTAACACTATTCTAATATCAACGCTTCAAACAAGCACCTAATTGCTGCAAAACGTTTTGCATAATGTGTTTCTGTTTTTGGCCGCTAGAGGCGCTGTACTCCCGGCGACTTGCCGCGGAGCTATTTTCTCCTTTTTCTTTTCACGTCACAGGTCCGCAGTCCTTGGTGACGTCGTTGCCTGGCCAACAGTATAAAAGTTTGCCGTTCGCCCCTTTATTTCTTTCTTACACTACTATCCTTCTATTTCCTAAACACCTTCTCTCAGGTCAGTTAGGATTTTTACCACGTTAGGATCATCACACACTTAACGACACCACTTACTTACAACACAGTCATGCAGACTCCTGATGTGAACATTACTCCTATGGAGTTAACATCAATGTTCAGGTCCAAATGGCAACCTGATACATGCCAGGACTTCGATTTTTTCTGCATCTATTTAGGATTCTTTGATTGCAAAGATCGTCAAACTAGGCTAGCGTATCAGAATGAGAACTGTGATCTGATCAACCAGCCCAATCTAAACACTCTTGCCCGTTGCAAGGGGCTTTCTTACTTCCGTGCACTAAACAGTGACGTAATAGAAAATCTAGAGGAACGACATGGTGTTTCATTCCAGCTGATAACCCAAGTTACTCACCCCACTGCCACCAAGCGCAAGATGTCGGTGGCCTCCGATACTGACGAAGAAGAAAATCGCGTGCCTGACAAACAGTTACGCAACGAGGAAGACGTCTATCCGTCCGTACCCACCCACACTCCCACCATGAGTGACGGCTCACAGGCCCCTCCCACCTCGAGTGACGGCTTGCTGGCCCCTCCCACCTCCGATGCTATGGAAGAAGATGGCGACCAATCACAGACCACCCCCCAAGCGTCCCAGGCTGGAAGGCCCGTAAACAAGCAAAGGAGTTTTACAATATATGCTGAACTCAAACAGAACTATGCCTCCGATTTGGAAGCCTTGTCAGAAATTCTTGATCATGAGATCACTTCCACCCTCACTGGCGACAAGCACAAAATTGTCGTAGACTCTGAAGACAAATTCCGAAAAACACAGGAATATCTTACCACTCACAACATAGGATTCCAGACGATGGATCCCAAATCACTAAGACCGAAGAAGTATGTTATCAAGGGTATCCCAGCAACTACACCCACTGTTGAGGTCGACGCATTCCTTAGGGAAAAGGGATTCGAACCCCTCAGTATAAATTTTCTTTTCTCAAAGAAGTTCCAAAAATACTGGGCCATTGCACTGATCGCCCTTCGCCCCACGGGCAACCTTGAAGATATGCACAAGATAACGCACTTCGGCAGACTTAATGTCTCTGTTGAGAATTATAAAGATCGCAAGCGGGTCAAACAGTGTCACAACTGTTTGGCCTACGGCCACCACTCGGCCACTTGCACCCTCACTCCCAGATGCTTGAAGTGTGCTGGGTCCCACACATTCACCTCCTGCCCTGCTAAGGACAAAAACAGAGATGCTCAATGTATCAACTGCTCAGGCAACCATGTCGCTACGTACAGGGGATGCCCCAGAAACCCGAAAAATAAAAACAAGGGAAATACACGCAAGCCTCCACCCGCCCAAACCAAAACTAGCACCAAGAACAAAATAATTGAAAAGTTCGACCAACTCCACCCTCTCCCCCCAGTTGTGGGCTCACCTGATGCGTCCAATGAGGGAGAAATACAAAGAAACAAAACTGCAGAGGACAGCGGGAACCCCCCCAAGAAATCCTCCAGATCTAATCAAGAAACCAGGGCCAAACAAAATAAACGCAACGCTGCTGCCAGAACTACCCCCCCTGGGCTAAATCCGATCCCTGAAACCAGACAAAGGGAAACCAACAAATCTAAACAAACAAACCGAAACCAAAACACTGAAGAAGAATCGGTTTCTGAAGTCTTTGAGATGTTCACAGCAATGCAGGAACTCTCACAATTAACAAACATCAGCAACCTGCTGAAATTCTTTAAAGAGGTCGCTCAAAAGATGCGTCAGCATACAAAGCCGATCGATCAAGCATTTCAAATGCTGAACTTGTACAACCGTTACTTCAATCGCCATGATGGAGCGGAGTAACTTAAAAATTCTCTCATGGAACGCTAATAGCCTCCATGGGAAATTCCCCGAGTTCGCCAACTTCCTTTCACACGGGGACTTTGACATCGCCTGCGTGCAGGAGACTATGTTCCAACACAACAGGGGGTATCAAATCCCCAACTACCAACTATACCGTCTTGACCGCCCACGTAGCAGCCGCATCACTGGGGGTGTGGCCCTCTACGTGAAATCTACTATTCCGCACACACAAGTTACTGAAATCACATTCAGCTCGCTTGAGGCGGTGGCCATCACCATTAACACCAATCCGAGAACTACCATCTGTTCAGCATATGTGAAGCAAAGAAGCCGCTTCCCGGCGTCCGACATACAAAAGCTCTTCAACTACAGCCAAAAGTGTATTGTGATGGGCGATTTCAATGCTCACCATATGGCATGGAACTGCCGCCGGAACTCAGCTTACGGATGCCAACTGTTAAAATTATTAATGGAAGACCATCTAAAGCTGGCATTCCCGCCCACGCCCACGCACTTCGTTGGGGACAGGGAGTCAACCATTGATTTCATGGTACACAATCTCGACGGCACACCCGATGTCACCACGATACAACAATTTACATCGGACCACTTACCGATATACTCCGACATCAATATCAAGCATCTCGTCTCACCACATAGGCCAAGACTGATAACGGACTGGCCGAAGTTTGTAGGGCTCTTAATAGACGCGCCACAGCACCTCCCTGACAATAGTCAGGAGACTGACATTGACGTCTTTGCCTTAGAACTGACAGAAGAAATACAAAAAGCCCATCTGGCCGCATCCAAGCCAGCGACCCACAACAATGGCAGGAGCCTTCCTGGTAACATACAAGCACTCATACGCCGGCGCAACTGTGCCCGACGCTCGTACCAGGCCTCCAGAAGCCCACAGGACCGTATACGCTACCATGCCCTTAGTAGGCAGGTCAGCCGTGCAATCAGGCAACACCAGACAGCCCAGTGGTCTAATTATATCGAAACTCTCGGCCCCGAAAACAACTCCCTCTGGAGAGCTGTTAAACGTCTGAAGAATCAAAGGCTAACCATCCCACCTATCAAAACTGGCGGGCAAATCTTTATTGATGAAGAAGGCAAAGCCAACGCAATTGCTGCGGCTTACGAGACGCAATTTACCAACGAAGAGCAGTCTCCGATTAACGTTACTCCCTCCATCAACGAGTTCCTATACCAAAGCCTAAGAGTACCGATACGGCCGGCCCTCCCCTCCGAGGTCCTTGATATTATAGAACACCTACCTGTCAAGAAATGCCCAGGCAGAGACGGAATCACCAACCAGATCATAAAGCACCTCCCTGCGGTAACCATCTTGAAGCTAACTGTGCTCATTAACCAAATTTTACAACGACACCACTTCCCGCACTGTTGGAAGGACGCCACTATCATCCCAATACCGAAACCAAAGCAAGATTTAACTCAACCCACAGCGTATCGCCCCATCAGCCTGCTCAGCAGCCTGGGCAAGGTGGCAGAAAGAATTATCACAAACAGGCTCTCCGAACATCTGACGCTGAACAACGTTGTAACACCGGAACAATTCGGTTTTCGGAAAAGCCATAGTACGGTCCACCAGCTATACCGGGTTGTAGACCAACTTGCTGAAGGTCTTCAGCACAAACACCACACGGCCATTGTCCTTCTCGACGTCTCCAAGGCGTTCGACAAGGTATGGCACGAAGGCCTAATATTTAAACTAATACAGCTCAACATCCCGGACGGGCTTATCAGACTGATCACGGATTATCTATCTGGGAGAACTTTTACTGTACGTATTGGACGAGCGTATTCCAGCCGTTTCTCCATCAATAGTGGTGTCCCACAGGGCTCTATACTTGGGCCCACGCTTTATAACTTATATACGAATGACATCCCAAAGCATCCGCACACCAGCCTGGCGTTGTACGCTGATGACACGGCGATCTATGCATCACACGCTAACCCCAGATTCCTAAAAAACGCCATGCAATCGCACATTGATGCAATTGACCTATGGATGAGAAATTGGAAAATAAAATTAAACCCCAGCAAATGCACGGCTATCTCTGTCAGTCGTAAAACTCCTCCATCAAGACTGATCATTAATGGCACTGCTATCGAATGGTCCAATACTGCCACCTACCTAGGTGTAACACTAGACCGGGGCCTCACATGGAAGCCCCACATCGAGAATGTACGCAGGAAAATGACAAATGCATTCAACGCCATCAGCAGCCTAATCTTCAATGGTAGAAACCAGAAACGAAACAAGATTCTGCTTTACAAAACGATTATCCGACCACACGCACTCTACGCGGCTCCTGTATGGGCATACACTGCCAAGACCAATTTAAAAAAAATGAAGCAAGCTGAAGCGAGACTACTCCGAGTCATTAGGCACGGACCTGCATTCATCAAAAATAACATCATAAGGAAAGATTTGGGCATTAATACCCTCACCAAACAAATACTACGGCTTACCACCAGGTTTCATGCTAAACTTAGTGCACTACCAAACGAGATTGTGGCTGAGTTGACGGATCACGTCCCGTCTGATCCCCACTATACTAAACGCCCCAAGGCAATTCTCTGCCTGGACCCTAGGGAACCAGTCTAGCAACCCGTCTGATGAAGACCACCGCTAGTCGGTGGGGGGAAGCCGGGTAGACATCAGTGTTCCACCCCCTCCCCAGATCTATACCCCATCACCTTACCACACTACGACAACACGGGCATCGCCCACCACTGCGACAAGTTTCGCACCCTCTCCACACCACCCACGAGGTTTACAGCGCTAACGCTACCTCACCTACACTGGAGGTAAAACGTCTTTACGTTCAGGTACTCCATAGCACCGTATTCGTTCGAGGTCGAGGATAGAGAGAGAGAGAGGAGGCAAAAAGGGTGATGCGACAGATGCGTGTAGAAGGACGCTCGAAGCCAGCCATGTGAGATGCTCTGAGCTGAGTCAAACGATTAACCTGGCGAGCCTTCCCGCCGCAGCTTCCAATAAAGCCTTTTTGATTATGCCACTACAAGCTTATCTCAAGGTGATGCTGTTCGATTTGTTGTCCAGAATGTCCGATGCCACATAGATGCTGTACCACATCAAATGCCTGTTTTTTGTTTCCATTTGTTCATCCCCATCTGTATACAAGCCTTCATGCTTCATTACTAAAATAAAAGAACTATCAAGGTAAACGCTTTTGTCATCTTTTACCTGGCAAGCCCTCAATTCATTTTTTTCTTACTAGCTTTCACTGCTCAAAAATTTTGAAGTATAAAACTCTGCTAAACACAGACAATAATGATATTAAGTCTTTTTAAGAGAGATAACAGATAATAGATTGAAATAAAAGATAAATAAAGTAAAGTAGGTTTAAAATAATAATATTTCAATTACTTTATGCATACCTGCCAACATGCAATTTTTGAAAATCTTACAATACCACGGTGTCACGCAGTAACGCAATAAATATGCCTACTAAAGATAAAATGTAAGCAAATACAATTTTAAAAATTACTATTCAGATTTAGTACACTATTTTTAATACATATGCACATATAGGAAAGGAGGGGCATTTATTTGGTATCTTTAGAGTACAAATGTTCATAAGTAGCTGATTTGGCTGCTTTTAAAAAATACTTATCAAAGTCTTGCTCATAGCAATGGCCTTTGAGTTTACTTTTTGCAATTAAAATGTCTTCCAAAGTTTCATTAGACAAAAAACTATGAAATAGTGTTCTATTTTTCTTAACACTGCTAAACAAACGTTCACAAGCAGCATTACTGTGTGGTACAGTCAATATGCTTAGCATAACATTCAATCATATTTAAATTTACCACTAGCAGCTGTTAATTTTCTCAATCTCAATTTTTAGCCCATTTTTTGTCCATTCTTTCTTCTGATTGAACTTCCTCGGGCAAATTATCAATTTGCAAAATTGAGATTGAAGCTCATCCCTGACTTCATCTACTGGCTTGCAAACATCATTTCCACATACTTCATGTGAGCACATATTTGGAAATAAATTTAAAAAATAAACTATATCTGAAAATGATTTGGCCTCACCATGGCACAAGTGGTTCTGCCACTGAAAGTGGTAGATGGCTGAAGTGTGAAGGTCCCGGATTCGGGTCCCATCGCGCGGCTGTCGATCCGGAGTTTTGGTAGGTTTTCTCCAGATGTAACGTGAATACGCGTTAGAACCCCTTAGAAAGTCCTCCTGCAAAGGCACCCAACCCCCCCCGGCAGATCGCCCTAGTGTAGCGTTGCCATAATCACACACAACAACAACAACTGAAAATTATTTGTCTGCAAGATTATTTATGTTTGCTACTTAGCAAGATTATTCATGTTTGATACGCAATTTTGATGTCGGTCCTATACACTGAGCAAAAAGCAAAATTGCATCCCCTTTGCGATTTGACGATACACGGATATTCCTTTGTAAAAGAATCAAGGAAAACTTTATTATATTGTTTATGTTTAATTTTCGACATTTCAAATTAACATTTCACAACTTCAAACTACACTGGACAATTTCATCAACACGTGTTTGTGATTGAAAGTTGTTCTTGCGCTTATGGATGGGAGCCAAGCGGTATTGGGAGGGAGATATTTCTAAACAAATGCGCATCCACCTCCATGCATGCGCAGCAGCAAACTTTGACAAAGCATGGACACTCGGCATATCGATTACGAACGCTCCCATCTCACTTCTCCTAACACG
>JAWZYV010001413.1:0-16975 GCA_038373885.1 Cheiracanthium punctorium | reverse complement strand
TGCCTCTGCCCATTCTGCACTTTTGAGATTCAGGCTTTCCTTGCCAAGCACAATATTTTCACAGGTCATCAGTTTCCCTATTCAACTGACACAGCTCTATGTGAATTTTGGCTGCTTCAGAAGCTGAAAATGCCATTCAAAGGGACTCGATTTCAGTCAAGAGAAGACATCCTACAGAATGCGAAGGCACGGTTGCTCACCATTCCAAAAATAGAGGAACCACAAGAAGTGTGCATTACCAGGAGACTACTTTGAAAGGGATTGGTGTTTTGTATTTCCAAATCAATAGCTGTATTTTTGTCAACCAAAAGGCTTGATACTTTTTGAACACACCTCATACAGGTTATCACTTATTGATCATCTGGTGTTTTATGTAAACTTAGATTTTATTGTTTTAAAATAAGATCTTCAAAAGCAATAAAATTCTTTGAACTCAAAATATATAAACTTAAAGTACAAACATTGTTTTTTTGTTTTTTAATCACAAGAACATAAATTTTGGCACTGTTCATACAAAGAAGACACTTCATAAATCTGACTGGCTGTCAGCTGTGCACGATTGTAGCTTTTCTTGCTGCAGGTAGATTCACACTCAAAATTTTCATCCTAGAAAAGAAAAGTATCATTGTCAAAAAAACTTTAACAATTCTTTGAAATGATTTATCATCTGTAGAAATTGCATTATATTACTACAGTCGCAATTCATAATAAATATGGATTCAAAGCGGCATCATATTAGGTGAGGGAAATTCTGATGTTTGTCTGGGATAGAACACATAGCAATACAAGTAAATAGTTCATTTTGCTGAAGGGTAATTACTAGAGATACAATCATTTACAAGACTAGCTCAGAAAGGGCTAATGTTTGGGCAATTAAACTGAACCAGGTATCAGTGCCATTAATTGGGGTTACAGAGTGCAGATGCAGGTCCAAATAATTTGAAATACTTGTGAGGAATGGAAAGCATAAATTGCTTTTGATCCTTTGGAGAAAAAGAATCCTAATATATAATTATGCTGATCTCTGACTGTCACAACTTTGATTCATAGCACTCCAAAATAAAACTTTTATTTCCATCACTCTAAAAAACTTAAAAAGTTGTGCTTAAAAAAACATAATAAAATTCACAGCATTGTTGCAATTGTCTTAAATTTTTCTATAATAACATAAAAATATATAGACTAAAATTTGTGCTAAATTAAAAATCTAAAAATCCACCCATTCCCTGATATTTAGGAATTTGAACTTCAGGAAAATTGTTCTATTTGGATAGAAAAGCTAAAAACTGTCACTTATGTCGCTTTTATTTTTAAACACACTAATTCATAATATTGCAATTTAAATGCATTTAAAATTGTTTCTTGAAATTAATGCTGATTTTCATTTGCACGATGCTTGATTTTAGAATAAATTTTACAACTTAAGTGGGACAGCAATGTTACTTCAGTTACTATAAAATATGAAATTATTTATGTGGACAAATAATAAATGCATTGAGTGTAGACTGTTAAAAGTATGGTATTTCATCAAATATTTTTCATGATCAGATTTCTTGCTTGAAATACATAAAAAATGTCCACAGAACTATACCTCTTTGCCCATCGTTTTCAAGAAATGCCAAAGAAAAGCATGATGTCATATCCAGTGCAAGGAAAAACTATTGGGAATGTAAACAATGGCTGGTGGATAAGATGTGGGAAGGGGGGGGGATTGGCTGTATGGCTGCCACAATCACCAGATCTGACTGGATTTCTTCCTATGAGAATGTCTGAAAAAATATGTCTATCAAGACCTACTTGCTACAAAAAGTGTTTTTGTCCCCCCCCCCCTTTCATTCTGCATGTACTTTTGTGTACACCTGGTTGATCCAACATGAGCATTCAACCATTACACAGGTTCAACCATTACACTTTTTCTTGCCCTTTTCTTGACCATAACAAATACGAAACACTAATATCAAAAATACATTCTTGCCAGGGATGCAGATTTTGTACGATCCGGCAATCTAGGATAGGGGGAAATTTTGCAGAAAATATACAACTGATTTCGATTTTAACAATGAATTACAAAATTCTTCGAGTTATTCTTTCCCATTCCTATTTTTAAAGTGGTTTTTTTTTTCAACTTTTTCACCGATCAGCAGTTTGCTTTCTCTTAACTTGGACCAATTGCTATTTAGTAAACATGTATGTAGCTTGTACATTGCAAATATTTTTACACTTATGGTAATACAGAACTTATGCAAGTCAATAAACATATCGTAAACTTACAAATACAAAAATACAAATATGGGGCAAAAATACATTGTGGCATGCAAGCATGCCACAATATGCGCATGGTAAACATGCTTTAAAAAAAAATTTTAATACACTAGATGAGACGTCATTACTTTTTTCTTGAAAATTATGGGTTGTAGAGGTATAGTTTTGGATATTTTTTGACTCCAAGTAAGGAATCTGATTATGCAAAGTTCATAATGTCTTGTTGAGACACTCAGTATTAAAATCATTGAGGACATCATCTGATAATGTTTCAGGTTTAACTTCTTACATCAATGAAATCAGCTTTTACAGCAGAGAGCCAGATTCCCAATGATACATCTTCCCCCTGCAAGTGAAAAATATATTAAAGGGCTATTCAATACAAACTGAATATAATTTAAATTAATATTTTACTAAAATAATAATCCCATGACTCCTTCATAACTTAAAAAAAAATTAATGGCTAAATCTGTAACCATTATTACAGTCTGTGCAAAAAAATTGGTCAGATAAGGTTAATTGTGCTAGACTTTACAGCAGAGTCTATGGCTATCAATACAAACTGAATATAATTTAAATTAATATTTTACTAAAATAATAATCCCATGAGTCCTTCATAATTAAAAAAAAAAACAGATTTAATGGCTAAATCTGTAAACATCATTACAGTCTGTGCAAAAAAATTGGTCAGATAAGGTCAATTGTGCTAGCCTTTACTTCCCGTTTCTACAGAAGTAGTTACATGAGTAGTTCCCCCACTTTTTTTCCCACATTTGTACTTATCCATTACTGAATCTGTTAAAAACAATGAGAAATAGTGGGGGAAAGGGATAGGTATTCGATTCTGTATGACAACATTTTGTATCTGTATGGCAACAAACAAATGAACAAGGCATAACTATTGACTTGTATTGGCTCTTTTCATTAACATAGTCTATGGCTGCATTCATTATGTGTTTAGTCCTAGGACCAAACATTTGTAAACTAAACGTGAATCACAAAACTTATTCTCTCATGTTACTTTATTTAAGTGCTTATTGAAAAATTAGAATAAAATGCCAAATTAAGTTAAAGGAAAAGGCTGAAGATTTCAACCTTTAAACTGTATTCTTAGATCACAATAAAATCTTTTCAGTATTCTACATTCATTTAAAGAATTCAATAGAAACTTATGCTTTCATTTATTGTCAACATATTGAATAATTCCTTTCAACTACTGTACGTAATTCGAATTTCTATTTAACATAAGCTGATGCTTTATACTGAAGCTTCACAGTTTGAAAGATTTTTTTTTTTTAAAGTTGTGTTTAGTACTCACATAAACAAACCTAGAGTTAGTTTTCTTCACAGAATCATCCTCTATTGGCTAATATCAAAAGGGCTTGTATTGTCATTTATGAGCACTTGGGAACTTTTTGCAGCTGAAGAAGGGTGGACCCTTTGTACCACCTAAAGCATATGTACTGTACTACTTCTTATGTGTGTGAGTTAATTACAAAGTTCTTAATTTTTACCTTCAAACAACATTTTTTTTTTTTTTTTGGTATCTTTTATTAACTTAGGTGTTTATAAATTTTGGTGAGAGGAATGCGCTAGTTGCAAGATTGGTACTAATTAATATTAACAGCAAACCCTGTACAGTTAAAATTTGGTATTTCACCAAAGGTGTTAGTTAACTTTGCTGACAGTGAAAGAAAATAAAATTAAACATGTTGAGTTATATTCTGAAAAACTCTTACAACATCCCACTCAAAACAAGATGTATTGTCAGATTTTTAATATTAATTACTTAGATTTTTAAATGATATCACAAGCCATTTGATGTTAGCCAGTAGAAGATAATTTTGTGGTTAAATGAAATGTAGCACTATTTTTTAACAATTCAAGAAAAAAGGTTGTTTGTAAACTGCAATATAAATAAATAAACAAATCAGATTTGTTTAAAAAAACTGTGTGCATATTACAAAGATTTGATTTTTCAAAGCATGGCGCCTTAGATGGAATATTTAAAAGTGCTGAGGGGGGGGGGGAATAGTATCTCCTGAGGAACTTTATTACAAGCAAGAGTTCAGTAGAATGAAGTCTTATTATACTTAAAATGACTCACCTGATATGAAAATAAAAAATCTGCATTCAAACTAAGCCATTCAACTGTTCTGTGAGACATCACATACGAAGCACCACACGGAAATGCTGGATATACAGAAGATCTGTAATCATAATCAGCCCATTTTCCAATGTAATTGACAGGCCAATCTTTTCGCAACCTACAAAATAAATTTGGTGAAAAGCAAAATTTGATATTATGATCAAGCATTCCACTTTCAATCTTTTCCCATCTTTGTTGCGAATGATTATTTTTTCTTGAACATTCCTTTATTTAAATTTTCTATGCTATTGGATTAAAATTTGTCCTTTATATTTTATTGTTTTTTTTTAAATTTATGATAGTTAAACAGACTTACGATTTTTTGTCTAGTTAGATTTGATTTTTAAGGTCAAGTTTACCTAAAAGAAATTATGTTTGTGAAATGTTTATGTACAAGCTAATGAAGATTATAACATACTATTTCTCAGATTTAAAATGACAGAATTTTGTTATAATTTGAATGCTGTTAGTTGAAATGAATAAAGCATACTCTAATTAAGGCAAAAATTGGTCCAGAGTACTTTTTTTTTGTAATAGATGTTTAATTATTAATAGTAGATCTACTGGGGCATTTCACAGTATTTGAGACAATGTAGAGTCTGTAGCAAGTATATATATCACCATAATTTGTACAAATTTGAAACTAATTTAAAATTTGTACAAATTATGGGGATATATGTACATGTTACAGACTCTACATTATGTCTCAAATACTGTGAAATGCCTCTACTACTAGATTTTGACAAATTTTATTTCAGCATAACATTATAAAAAGACTTTATAAATGGAAAATTAAATAGTTGTATGTGGAATAGCATTTTACATGTTTGAAAAAGATTGTTGATTTCTTCATTAATTGTTACAAGCATAAGTGAAAATTTGATGCTATTTTTGCCCTGCACTTTTCCAGGATTTTTAAGAAGTCCTACAATCACCCCTGGTCACATGACTTATATCTGTATTTCAATTTATGGTTACAATTGCCCTCCTAACGTACTCTGGCTCTAAGTGAAAACATTTTTTTTTTTTTTCTAAACCAGAGTTTTAGCAAACTTAGATCATATAAAAACTCTGCAAGACATAATTTTATAATAAGATCGCAATAGAATAGAGATAACTTATTACCAACTCCAAAGAAATTGCTTATTTGGGATGAATGAAGGATGGCTTTCTAACTGCTTCAGCAATAAGGCAATATTGACTACAGTATCATCATCCATTTTCATTAAGAAAGAAAACTGATGGTTTTGAATAATCCTGGGGAAGATAGATTTTAAAATATTATGTAATGTTTAAAAATAAATAAACAATTTCATAAAAAGTAAAAATTTAAATATGAAAGAAAATTAGTGAAATCACTTAGCTTAGATTAAAAATGAATAACATAAAGAGAGATACGAATTCTGGCTAATTATTTTTTATTTATTCTTAACACCAACCCTTTTGAGCACTTTTTAACACCTACATATGATTTTTATATTTGAAGAACAATGAAAATAAAAATGTCTGAAATTCATGCAAAGAGAAATATTAGATAACTAGTAGTCAAAGCCCGTTGTGGAGGCAATTACAACGGACACTAGAAAAAACATTTAACAAAAATATGACTGCATTCAATATATTTAATCTTTGTCCACTTAAAATAAATAATTTCATATTCAGTTATTATATACTAAAATCAGAATTGAATTTTCTTCTAAAAACGTTCAAAAACTTTTCACATTAAAGCAATTTTGTTTTGCTAATAACATCCCCTCTTATATCAATGTTTCATGCAGTGGAAATGATTTTATTTGTGAAAAAAAATAAACTTGGTAATCTAGAAAAACTATCTTAAATGAATTGGAATGGCACTTTTCCCTTCAAAGCCTGATAACTGTAACTTCAGTATGATGTAATTGTCACTTGCGACACCTAATTTTGTCAAACAAATGATTCACTTTTTTTACTCTCGGAAAAAAAAAATAGAGCTGAAAGTAGCAAAAAATCATTTGAAAATTAGGGAACAGGTGGATTTTTAGATTGTTAAAGTGGCAAAGATTATTTTCTTTATATTTAACTATGAAAAAATTCAAGTGGATTGTACAAACAGTGTTGATTTTATTACATATTTTGTGATTAACTCTAATCTTTTTGAAGTAAGGGCGATAAAAGTTTTATCTTGGATTGGTTCAACTGGAATCGTTACAGAGTCAGTGAATCAGGAATCAATGTAACTATATAGTAGGATATTTGTATCACAGTTCTTTGATTAAAATCCCTTGGCTTTTCAAAAATTTAGATTTAAGTTACATAGTTTTCAAATAGTTACATCATAATCTTTATAGCAATGATAATATGATACAAAATACTTAACACTCATAGCTTCATGTGTTAATTTAGTTAAAAAATTATTTATCTCAATAAGAAACTGTTAAAGGAAAGAGGGGGACTCAAAAGATAAAAATTAATCAATTATTTAATCTTTTAAAAACAATTTATACAATTATTGGCAAAAGAAAAAGAAATGCCTCACCATTTATAAAAATGTAAAAGCTTGAGAGGTAAATTTCTGTAAGTATCCATAACATCTACAAACACAATATCCTGTTTGGCTTCACTTTCAGAGAGTATTCTTTTATTAACATCTTTTAAATGAAAGAGCCATTCAGACGTTACTGTGTTTTCTTGGGATATCAAATCTTTCAAGCCATCTATATCTGGGGTATAAAATTTGAGATTTGAATATGAAGATGATGAGGGCATCATTAATGCAATTACTTTCTTTGTATGTTTCTGATAACAAAATATGAGATTCAGAGTGCTGTGACAGTTGAAAGGTTTGCTGCAAAAAAAGAGGTATCTCCAACTATTTAAGTTTGTGAAAAACGTTTGAGGATTCAACACAAACTAATGAGAAAGGCAGCTTTTATTTTTTGAGTAACAAAAGGACAATGATTGGAGCTACATATTTTTCGTACCAAACAAAAATAGATAATTTTTTAGGGTAAGATACAGGGACCAATGTAGGTGAAATTTGGGTCTGTTCACAAAACCTTCACAACTGACCCTTCACAAAATTACAATCGATTACAATGGCCCCTTTACGAATTTATAGTCGATTACAACAGCCCTTCATAAAATTATGATTAAAATAGCCCCTTCGTAAAAATATAATTGACTAAAGCAGCCCTTTTATCAATATTTTACTCTACATTTAAATTTGTTTTGTTAATTACTTAAAGAAAAAAAAGTGATTTTTTTAAATCAATAAGTGACTTTTACTACAACAACAAAAAAATTGATTTTTACAAAAATTAATATGAGAATTCACAAAAATGAATGCTGAAATTCACAAAAATAAACAGTTTTCACAAAAATGGGACTTTGGGGAAAAAAATTCCTGAATTGACCTTCTAACTCCCATGAGGTGGAGGTACCTCTTTTTTCGCAATATACCTTCAGTTGCAAAACAGTACAAAGAAAACATTAACATTTAACTGAAAGCATTGCTAATTATCTGGAGTCTTACAATTATTTTATTTTTGCTATTGAAATTTTACACCCTAACATAATTTAAATGTTTATGATATTAATGAAAGGCCTTCTTATTTAAATTCATTTGTATTAACACCAAATTAAAGAGTGCAAATATTTATATACATGCAATAGGGAGGGGGATGATGATGTACAGAATACTTACCATGAACAAAAAACTGAATACTTGCAGCAGAATATGTATCATTGCTGAATTCTGTACTATCAAAGTGTGACGGTGTTGAATATATCTAAAATCATGAATTGAACTAAATGATTTTTAGAATAGAAATGATGTAGTGTAAAAATGCTTATGCATCAAATGTCAACTTCTAAAAACTATGACTGAACTACTACTAACTATGACTGAAATATTCAATAATTTAAAATGTGTTTATTTTTCTCAAAAATTTCTTCAAACGTGTGTGTATTATTATAATTAAGGCATTTACAACTAGCTATAGCTTAGCACCTAAAATTACTAAATCAACAAAAATTGCAAGCAGTGAATCAATACAAAATTAATCTTTACATTATAAATGATTGGGGTAGGCGGTTGTGCATCAAAATTCAAAGTTTTAACTCTAATGTCAAGTGAAATACCACAGAGTCAGCTGTACTTGAATATTTTTAGATGATCTTTTAGAATATTACCTACTGTATGGTTTACAAAATATACGATCTTTCTGATATTTGAAGAATTTTTAAAGCAGAAAGCTTTGTAAAGATAATAAGAACTTTTTCAAATACCAATAATTGTTATTGTGAATTCCTTTTCTTTCCCTGCACTCACAATGAATTTGAATAAATCAAGAAGTTGAGTCTTAAAGTAGTTCAAACAATTTATCAGTTACAAATCAGTACAGTGCTGTTTTAGTAATTTAAATTTTGGTACTTCAAATACTACAGTAATCAAAACTAGAAGAAACAAACTAAGAAATCAGAATTTGAAAGAGATAAATTATTTGGGGAAAGAACAAGATAGAAGATTTCACACATGAACGATTATGATTCATTGACTAGGTACAAATTACTGGAAACCATAGTTTTAGTTCAAATACATACAATCATTTCTTCCTGATATTTTACAGAAGTCACTCATTTCCTTCTACTGCTAAAAAGTGAAAAATTACGTCTAATGATTGCACAGATGAATGATTTTAACAATCAATGAGTTGTTTTGTAATTGATTTACTCAGAAATAAATTCCCTTTTTATAACAATGGCAGCAACATAAACTTTGATGTATTTTATGCGAAAAGCCTAAAACAAAAGCTATAAATATAATGGGGAAAATTGTCAATTAAACTAAATTAAAAATTCCAAAAGAAACACATCAATCAAAAATGTAAATTTTACATATTAATAAATATATCATCTATATAGTATTCATATTCCTACTATAGCATATTATTCTTATGAACAAATTGCACTTTGTGTCACATAATTAAGAATTGCATATATAAACTGGTGACAATTTCTTATCAGATATATGTGTACAAGATGTCCACTAAATGGCAGGCCCTAAAGAATGTGCTATTTGTTGCATTTTCACTAAAAAAGCACACTGAATTCAACTAGTTCCAAATTTTTCTACTAGGTGGTGGAGTCTGAAAAACTAAATAGCAGTAACTTAAATATGGCCGACTTTTGAAGAAACAATATGGCATAGTCATACTATGATTTTTTTAGGTGGGTACACTTGAAAGAGGATATGTACAGCAGAAACCACAAACTTGACGATATTGATCATTACAAATGTAATGAATGTCAATCCATTTCAACTGAGACATTGTCATGCACTTGTGAAAGTTTTGTTTCAGACTACATTGCAGGTATTGTGAAAGTATTGTTTTGTAGTATTTCAGAGGCCAGCACCACCTGGTGGTGAAATATGGAACTATTTGAACTTAATGTACTTTTTAAAAATCCATTGCTTTTATAATAAAAATGCAACAAACAAGGGATTTTTTTTCAGAAAACATCTTTTTATTATTTGCATTGAAAATGGGTAGTAATTTACTGAACACTCTGTAAATACAAAATACTTACACGATTAAATGTTATAACCCCCCCACCATCATTCCATAAGACATTCACGCATGCTTCTTTTTGAAGATATCCTTCCACAAGAACCATTCCTTCATAATACTGTGAGCGAGAAAGGGGAGATGCATTAGAATTATTATTAAAATGAATACAATATTGATGTTACTTTAAAATTTGAAATATTATTTTAATTACAAGAAAGTGTCTAAAAAACATAAAGTTTAGAAGATTTGTAATTTGAATTTTGTGTTATGGAAAGCCTACACAAGGGGCATCTAGAAATGGTGGGTGTCTTGGTCAGTGGACTTTGTAATGAGTAGAAGAATATATGAAGTTCTCAGTTTTATTGTACCTAAACTTAGCCAAGTAGGGATGCAACATTGCCAGCAAAACATCTACATGTTTGAAAATATCTATATTCCATAATTGAAACATTGATGTTGAAAAAACATCAGTAAAAAAACATTGATGTTTAGAAAAAGAAAAGGGGAAGAAAAAAAACAGTATTTTAAATTAAAAGATACTTATTTGACTTAGCCCATGTGTAGATGCTATTTTCCAGAACAATAATTTAAGCAAACATAGTTTTCTGAAAAGTTTTTCAGTGCATAAGCAAAACATCGATATTTAAAATAAAAAATATAAACTCGGCTCTTGGAGTCTCGTCAGGGGGAGAGCCCCCCCCCCCTGAACCCTCCTAATTTTTTAGTTTCATTATTGCCATATTAAAACGCTATAATTGACTATGTCATTTTATCTCTCACCCCTTTTTCTTTTTCTTTTATTCTTCCTTTACATTTATTTGATCGACTGGAAATAGGAGGATTTCCTGATCTTTCCTTGCAATTGCAAACATGGGTCGATGATAACTGAAGTAACTTATATAATTTTTAGTATCTGTCTTAACACACCAAAAATTTTGCTTTTCATTATTTGATATTATTGAGAGAGCTTTAGGTGAGTAGGGTTGCTGTATTTCGCCTGGTAACCCTATTGGCGAGTCATCCAGAGTGGATAAGAATCCCAGGCTGTTAGGCTTATGTTTAAAATTATTCTTTTTTCCACTTTCACATTCACTAGCCCAGTGCCCGATGTGTTTACACCTTTTACAAGTTATTCTTGATGCATCCTTAATTTTATCAGTCGGCTGGCTTTATTTTTGTTTTTAGACACAGGTTTACTAGGAGCAGCCACAAAAGCACCTGTCTTCCGCTTGTCTATCCTCGTTACACCTGGCATTGAATTTTTCCACTACTTTGATTCTGAGGATTTCTGACTTCGGAAACTCATCTCTTGATTCCATAGCACATCGGAAATTGTCGAAAGTAGAAGGGAGGCTATATAACAGCATTACCGGCAGCATACTGTCGTCTATTTTAATATCCATTTCTGAAAGTCTGTCCACTGTGTCGAAGAATTTTCTCAAATGGTTGTGAATTCCATTAGATGAGTCGGGCATCTTATATTGAATTAAAGATTTCATTAATGCAGCTTTACGAGCAGGTCCTTTAGACTGATAGATTTCTCCCAGTTTTTTCCAGACATCTGATAAAGTGTCACAATTTTTTATTTGTTTGAGTTCAGATGGCGATATACATAGAATTATATCTGCTTTTGCTTTTTCGTCCATTCGGACCCACGTATCGAACTCTTCTTGCAATTCTTCATCATTTTCCAAAACTTCAGATTTAGGCTTTGAACTTGATGCATAAATCCAGGCATCATTCTTTATTAAAAGCGCTTTCATTTGCACTTTCCATGTTTCATAACTATCATTATTCAGTGCTTCAATTCACCAAGTTCCAGTCACTATTTTGAGGATGAATGATGCAGCCTTGAAACGAACATTAAAAATCAGCAAATAAATAAATTAATCCATCTGGTGTCCATAACCTTTTAGAAATATCAGCAGAGTTATGGCACAAACATAGTAAGCGTGGGATTTTAACATAACATTTACTTTATTAAATTGGAACGGAAGAAACAGGCACATCACATAACAAGGTAACATGAAGGAAAAAAGTATAGAAGAAGTAAAAAGCATGCATTTACGAACACAGTTACAGTTAAGTAGATAAATGTTTATTGAGGGATACAGAATTCAGGAGGATAAGACATTGCACAGTAAAAAAATTAACAATTCAATACTCAACAATTTATTCTTACTTTTATGTCGCATTTTTGGGACAATTTTCAATAAAGGGGGTGAGAGATAAAATGACATAGACATTAAAAAAAAAAAAAAAAAAAAGGCTGAAAAATATTGACCTTAATCTTTTGACTTTCATCCTGCATCTTTTCAGTATAATATTTTAAGCAAAAATCATTAAAATTTGTGTTGTCCTTGGTAGAACAATAAATTATTGCTTAATACAATATATGTGGGTCAATCCATTTTTTTTTTTTTTGGGGGGGGGGGGTGTATAAATAATGGGAACAATAGAAAAATATTTTAGGTTATATAAACACATGTGCAAAACAGAAAGAGGTAAGTCCTTTCGTTTTAACATCTTTCTAATCAAACAGAATTTTCTCTCTTACTCCACTCTGAATAAAGCCAGCATGTGAAAACTGATGAGCTTGCTAAATTAAGGAAAAACAAACTTCTTAGATAGAGAACTCCTCTGTCAAACGAAACGACCTGGCACCCAGTTTGCCAAAGGACTGATTTATGTAGACAAAAATGTTTGTAATGTAAAATAGAAATTCTTGAACAGAAACTTATGTTAACAAACAAAAAGTTCAACCTTAAGAGTTCACAAAGTTATTTCAACCTTATTATTTTGTTAACAAAAATCTGAATTTCAGTTGTGGGGAGGGACTCACCCCGGACACTCCTTTGGTTACTTTCTTACTGCTGGACACTTTGGTTTTTGGTTTATAGGCTTGTTCCATAAGACATCTATGAAATTCTTGCTTTAAAATCTAGCAAACACGAATCCATTGTCCAAGCCCAAATACCTTTATGTTAGAAACATGTTAAAAATTTATTTAAATGTGAAAAAAAAAAGACATTACTTTTTGGTACACATAATAAATACAATTAAATTTCCCTCTTATAAGTAACTTATTACAAAGTTCTAGTTTTCTGTAAGGTAACTCTCCGTCCCATGAAACAGCATTGTATTTGCATAATAATGCATATGTTTAATACAAAGCATTTTTTATGGGGGATTGCTTAAGACAAAAGGATGTTTCAGCTTAAAAGAAGGTAAATGTCGGTATCAATCAAAAATCAATCTCTCACAGATATTAGCAGAAAGTTGCCAAAATGTAATCCCTTTTCTTAAACTCATAGTGATTATGCGGAGTAAAATCATGAATAAATATTTCTTTTTATAATAAAAGGTTTCTGCAAAAATAATAATTCTTAAAAAGGATTCTGTTGCTACAAAAGTTAGATGATCAGTGAAATATGAGAATTCAGGGGGTGCGAAGGGAGAGAAAGAGAGAAAAGGTTTTATTTTTATTAAATTCAAAGCTTTTATTTTCTAGCTTTTTAAAAAGGCATGGATACTATTAAATTGACTAGCTGCACACTTTGAAAATAAATTTCATTTTTTAAATTATCCTTATTTACAAGGGGATATTTATATTCTAATATTTTATATTAAAAATAGACAAAAAATCTTACTCTTGGTAATAAAACTGGTTCAACATTTCCATAAATATATCCATTTTCTATAAGAGAACTGTTTTTGCTTATACTTGTATTAACCAGAATTTCCTACAACAAATACAACGCTTATAAAAGACAAAGTAACAAATTAGCAATATTTATTGTAAACAATATAAATTTATGCTAATGGTATAAAGAAAATAAGAATATGTCATTTAGCATACCAACATGCTCTACTGTTGAATCAATAAACATTTGTAGCCAAACTAACTTGTAGTAAAAACTAATTTAAACAAGTGTGAAATTATGTTTATTAATTACATATAGTTTAAATAGAGTAACTTTAAAAAATATCAGAAACAGCTTACCTTAGTTTGAATATCAAAAATAGCAACATTTGTTTCAATATTGGGTGCCAGAAGGTATGACAGAAGTCCTAACTTTTTAATAATGACTGGATGGTTCACCTGAAATGCATTTAAAATACTTAAGTAACATTCAGCATACTTTTTTTACATTTAGAATTTTTTTGTTTGGATAACTGTGTAATCAATCATGGCTTATCTATTGTATTGTACTGTGCGTATTAAGACAAATCTGCAAGAGGGGTATCTGTCTAGGATGGGGGGTGCGTTGGTCAGAGGACTAGGGGTTCTAACACGTATTCATGTTAAATCTTGACAAAACCAACGAAAACTCCAGATCGTTAGATCGTTAGATTGACAAGCACGCGACAGGCCTGAACCCAGGAAGGACCTTCACACTTCAGTCAACTACCATTTTGTGTGTCTTAGTGCCACCGTGAGTGGCAGCTCATCTAATCCCCATCAATCAAAATCTCTTTTTGTTATGTAACAAAGTTCTTTTGACTTATGACTTATGGAGGGGAGGCCCACAAGGGGCCCAGGCACCGCGACCATGGGTCTATTGTACCAATAACACAGTTCTTTTAAAAATTACCTTTATTGAAAAAATTATTCTACTTTAATACTATTCATTAAAAAAGCACTTAAAAATAGATCAGTTATGTTTTCCCCTATCTAAACCATGCATACGCCATTGGCTTGAGTACTCTGAACGTGGTATCTTTCTCTTTTTATTGGGTTGGCATTTTGAAATTTAGCAAAAAAGTCATATTGACACAATATTCACTTGGCTTCAAATTTGGCATTGTCTTTAGGACACAGATCTGTCTGGCCCTGCCATGGTGTTCTTCACTACCGAAAGGGGAAATTTTGCCACTCAGTAGCTATTGATGAAAATTTCTGCCCAATAGGAAATCATTTTTTGTGAGATCTTATATTCTTGTTAGTCAGATATTTTGCTATTTTCTACTCCTGATTTACAAAATGTGACATGTAAAATATTTTATATGTTGGTATGGATTTTAAAATAAAGAGATTATTTAAAAATTATAAATGAGCAGCTCTAAAGAACATAAGTACTACAGAAAAATTAAACGTATTGGGGAAAAACGACTTTTCAATTAATAATAGAACAAACTTTTTAAAATTAACATAATTACAAAATTAAAAGATTATATATACAAAAGTAAAAGATTATGTACATTTAAAAAGACAAAAATCATAAATAAATATGATGTATAAAAGAATTCGGTTTCCTTCTAAAGAAACTTATAGGCAT
This sequence comes from Cheiracanthium punctorium, assembly GCA_038373885.1. Classification (NCBI taxonomy): domain Eukaryota; kingdom Metazoa; phylum Arthropoda; class Arachnida; order Araneae; family Cheiracanthiidae; genus Cheiracanthium; species Cheiracanthium punctorium. Next base: position 1,736 of record JAWZYV010001413.1, on the reverse strand, counting down.
ACCTTAAAGCTAAATCCTTGATTAAAAACCTTTCTAGAATCACATACACCATTAGTAACTTCTAGTGATGTATAAAATGAATCAGAAATGTCTGTAAGAAGAAAAAATACTCACACTAATGAACATTTTATTTAAAATAAAAATGGTATCACACTTATTCAGTTATACAAAAATGTTAACTATATTGATCAGACGTATTTAAGGGGGGAGGGTAGTCCAGAGGTCTTCCCCCCCCCCTAATTTTTATTTTCATTGCTAAAATGATAATGATGAAAAATTCTACCTTTTCTACTGTTTGGACCTCCTCTGAAATTTCTTTCTGGATACGTCCCAGATATTGGTGTAAAAAGAGTACATCAGCATACACAATACTTACAGTATTATGGACATTTAATGCTTGAAAATTGAATTCTATCTTTACACTTTATATTTGAATTTTGGAGGATCATATGGTAAGCAGGGGCAGTCGCCAGTGCAAGCTGTAAATGGTTTTGTTGTATGGCTGGGGACTGCAGTATAACCTTACCACCCTACCTTGGCACAGGTGTTTTGGAAATGTGATGATTTGGGACACATGACAGCAGATTAGCACAGTATAAAATCCTGGAATATTGTTTGTGTGTAAGAAATAAATGCCTTGTCTGGTTCGTATTTAAGTTAACCTTATTGCGTGTTGTGTTATTTTTTGTGAATTGTTGCTAGAATAAATTATGATGGAAAGTTGGAAATTTAACGTTTTTTAGAAAGATAGAGTATATCTTACTAATTTCAGGTCTAACTATACAATTTGATGTATATATTTTTATTTATTTGACTTGTTTTTTATGATTTTATTTTTGAGATTTTAGTTTACTATATAGCAAATTACAGAAATTATGTAAGTTTATTTATGAAAAAGCATGAACCAATGAATGAGGATTTTTGAATATTTTCTATGGTGAGTTCTGATTTTATTCTGTTTTTCCTAATGTAATTTATGTGTACTTTGAATGTGTTGAAAATGCTTGTCTGTGAAATCTTCTTTTGGGGTTAGGGGTGCTTTATTCTAGTGTTTTTGTCTTTTACTTTTAAATAGTGTTTTTAATAAAATAATTAAACTTTGTAAAATAGCACACATAAAACTTACTTGCCATACTAAATATGTATATGTATATTATTTTACAAAGTTTTACAGTTCTTTTGAGTGTTTTTATTATTGTTTCTAATATTTTGTCAGAAGGTTTTTTTTAAGCAGAAATATATTTTTATATTTCGTAAATATATATATATATAAAATTATTTTATTTATTTATTTTGTGTGTGTGTACTTCAGAGCTATTTTTTGTTGTTGTTGCTGTTAGTTTATTGTACTTGAAATACATACACAAATTTTAGATACCTTGTTTAGATGATTGTACTTTAGTATCGGGCTTATCTCTTGTCAATATTGTGGTTGACAAGAAAAAAAAATGCCAAGATAGACATTTGGGGGATTTTTTTTGGGGGGGGGTCAAAAAAAATGTCATCAACTAGCCTGCTTTTGTTTACTGTATTTTTCCTAAATGTTGCGTGCAAAATAAATTATTTAAAAATATGAATTTCCATTAAATAATCAACAAATAATTACTAAAAAGTGATCCAACTGAATCTAAAAGAAAATTTCAAACTTTAAAGCCAGTACTTCTGAAACAATGGATGTTTTTCAAACTAATTTACAAAAGCTCAAATAACACTTTCATTAAAATCCTGCTAAAACA
>JAWZYV010001412.1:0-17310 GCA_038373885.1 Cheiracanthium punctorium | reverse complement strand
ATGGGACAATGGTCAGCTAAAATGAATTGGGATGTTAGATTTTATGATGTTTAAACTGCATACTTATACGCACTTATCGATGAAACTGTTTTTGTTTCAGTACACCCTGGATTTGAAAATGAGTTTGGTAATAATAAAGTGTGCAAACTCAATAAAAACATTTAGGATCACCACAATTAGCCGAAATTGGTATCTTAAATTTAAATCCGAACTTCAAAAAATTGGTTTTAAAGAGACTGCTTCAGATAATTGTGTTTTTCTATTGAATGATAAAAATAATTTTGTAATTATTTGCGCTTACATAGATGATTTAGCAATTTTTAGTAATAACCAAAATTTGCGTAAGAAAGAATTCTAAATCTTGAGAAAATATTTGAGCTAAAGGATACTACACAAAATGGTAAATTTCTCGGAATTGAGATTCATCACTGTTTTTATTGTATTTTGTGGTTAGGAAAAGTGCTTCATTTTAAATTTAGTATTTAAGTATGGCTTTCCTAAGAAAACAGAAAAGGTGCGTGTTGGTGCAACTCGCGGAAGAATTTGAGATTCAAGTGGGAGGAAAAGAAGTGATTAGGTCTATTATTGATAGAATAGAAAAATCGGATGGGTATGATGAGGAAACAGCTAAATTATTTTTGGAAAGGATTTTGGAGGAAAATGAACAAGAGCGTCTAGATAAGATTGCAGAGCAAGAGCGTCTAGATAAAATTGCAGAACAAGAGCGTCTAGATAAGATTGCAGTACAAGAGCGTCTAGATAAAATTGCAGAACAAGAGCGTTTAGATAAAAAGGCAGAGCGAGAATTTGAATTGGAAAAATTAAGAATCACTAACAGTGCGGAAACGAGTAGAAATGGAGAGAATAGCAATCTAGCGATAGGGGAAATTTATAGGCGGGTTAGGTTAAATTATCTTGTCCCAAAATTCGATCCAGAAATTCTCGATATAGCTTTGTTTTTTATGATTTTCGAACGGCAGGCTGAAAAAGAGCAAGTAGACAAAGATTGTTGGGTGTCCCAATTAATCCCATTACTCCCACCGGTAGTAGCAGAAATTTTAGTGAAAGAGCCAGTAGAGCGTAGTGATGATTACTCGCATATAAAAAAAATTCTGCTAAAGCGGTTCAGACTAAGTGCCGCGGCTTTGAGATTAAAATTTGAGGAGCACAATAGGAAATCGGGAACTTTATGGTCTGACTTGGTTTACGAACTTAGGGGGTACTTAGAAAGTTGGCTGCAGTCAGTCGAAATCAAGGATTTTAATTCTCTTAAAGAGTTAATGCTCACTGAGCAACTCAAAAAACGCGCCCCCTGTGAGGCTAAAGAGCATTATCTGGATAGCTGGGAAAATTTAACCCTTCGCTCTCAATCCGCCGTACGGCTTTAGATGCACGCTCCAGTTCCGGCCTTACGCCAGGACGAAGCTTCGTCCCCCCCCGTGCTTTGCAACATCCATTTAAGAGTGTCAAGTGTGAAAACCCCTTTCTCGTGTTTGCTATTGTAACCCCTTCCGCTTTGGGTGAAAAGCTGCATTACGAACGGGTGCTTTTGAAATGCTTCGGGAGGCACGCCACGATTCTTTGCACTACTGTTTTGACAGAGATACATCTACACAGGTACAAAAGACATGTGTTTCGTGGGGAAAGCATTCAAAACATTTCTCGGCGTTTCGGGATTTTGAGCAAGCATTCCAAATCAAAGCTTGAGAGCGAAAGGGTTAAAGATGCTTCGCAGTTGGCGGAAAAGTTAGACGATTCGAAAGCGTCCGGAGAACGTTTCGTCGAAGTGAATTTAGAAAAAGTAGCAGTAAACGCGAGTTTCACAAAGCAGATTCTGGAAATTCCAAATTCCAACCGAAAACAGAGGAAAAGGTGGGAAGGAAGGAAGAGACGGAAAACACTTTTAAGAAGGAATCTAACAGAGAATTTGAAAAAAGAAAACAAATAGTGTGTTATTTTTGCAATCAGGCTGGTCATATGAAAAATGCTTGTGAGAAATATAAGAAATTTAAGGCCGAAGGAGTGCACAATTTGTTTTCAGAAACGGGATTAAATGACAGTTTCGAACCCTTTTTGAGCAAAATTCGTGTAAACGGGGAGTCGAGAAATTGCTTAAGAGATAGCGGGAGCAGCATTGATATATGCGCCAAAAGTTGGATTCCTCTCGAAAGTTTCACGAGAGAAGTCACGTGGGTTAGACAACCTTTGGACAGGGAATACAAATGTCTGCCCCTCGCGAAAGTAGTCTTGGAAGGCGATTTCGGTCAGGTAATTACTAAGGTGGCGGTGATACCTGATGAGCTAGATCAAGGGTTTTATTTACTAGGAAATAGAACGGCAAAATTAATTGAAGAAGCCAGGAAAAATCCATCACTTGTTAACTCAGTGATTACTAGACAACAATTAAAAACAGCTCTTCCACAAGAGTCAGGAAGGAAGAAGGCAGAAACGGCGTTAGGAGATAAGTTGTCCCGTGGGGAAACGGATGATTCGCTCCCCACCTCGGATAAGGGAGACATTTCTTTTCACGATGAAAACGGAAATCTTGGTTTCCCTTCCTCCGTGGAGAAAAAGGAGGTAAAAGAACTATTATTCGAAATTGACGCGGAAAAATTTGGGATTGAACAAGAAAATTGTGAGACGCTTAGAGAGTGTTGGAATAAAGCGAAATCCGGAACGGATAAAGAATTTGGGATTCAGAATGGGAAACTGGTTAGACATTCGGTGTCAAAAAAGGGGATTAATAAACTTCAGTTCTGAGTTCCGAAATGGTATAGAGAACAAATTCTAAAATCGTGTCACGAGGATTTTAGCGCTCGCCTTGGAGTTACGAAGACTAAGCACAGATTGTTAAGTCATTTTTTTTGGCCGAACTGTTATGTGGCAATAGAGAATTTCGTGAGATCCTGCGACCCATGTCAAAAAGTGGGGAAGAAGGGAGATAAGAAAAAGGCTCCGATGCGGTTGGTTCCGATCATTTCCGAAGTGTTTTCAAAAATAAATATTGACGCTGGGGGTCCTTTGCCCATTAGTGCAAATCAAAACAAATTTCTGGTCAGTGCGATTTGTATGGCTAGTAAGTACCCGGATGTCGTTGCGGTCAAAGATATCACCTCGGTTAGTGTCATAAATGCTTTGTTGATCATATTTTCGCGAATGGGTTTTTCGAAGGAAATTCAGAGTGACTTAGGAAAATCTTTCACAAGCATTTTGACTTCGGAGTTTTTTGAACGTTTTGGGATAAATGTTTATCATAGTTCTGTCTGCCACGCACAATCGAATCCTGGGGAACTCTTTCATTCTTCCATTAAAAGAGTGCTCAAAATCTTGCGTTTAGAAAAAGGGGGAGACTGGGAGGATCATGCCCCTGCCGCGATTTTTGAACTCAGAACGGTTACGCACGAAAGTCCGGTTTAGTCCGGCTGAGCGGGTGCATGGAAAAAATGTAAGAACCCCACAAACGTTGGTGTGTGAAAATTGGTGGCACCCGGAAAATTCGGACCCAAATGTCGTAGAATATGTCCTTGACTTGGTAAATAGGTTAAAAAAATGGAGAGAACTGGCAGGAGAGATTAGTAAGGAAAATCAAGAACAAAGGAAAACTTGGTATGACAAGAAAGAAATGATGAGAACTTTCAAAGTGGAAGACAAAGTTTTAGTGCTTGCCACTTCCAAACCGCACAAAATGGCTCTCAGTTGGTTGGGACCGGGAGTAGTCACAAGTAAAATCACGGAAACAAATTATTCCGTCGATCTGCCTGAACGAAGAGATAAATCCATGATTTATCATGTAAATCTCTTGAAGTTGTATCATAAACGACCGGAGTGTGTAAGTTTAGTGATAGAGGAGGGGGAGGAAGAAATCGAGCAAGAAGCGCAAATCCCTTATCCTATTGCGGATGCTACGCAGTTTGACATGCAGGAGATCATTAAGACGAATAATTTGGAGAATAGACTGACCGAGACTCAGATCGAGAAATTGGGGACGAACAGTCGCCTTACGAGATGGGCGTTATGCATACAGCAATATCAATTTAATGTCGTGCATAAGGCGAGGGAAAAAGAATGGAAATGCCGACGGATTAAGCAGGCAGGCGGAGTAATCCGGAAAGCAGGTTCTCGTGTTGCCCAAAAGCATAGTCTTATTTTGTTTAAAGTTTTCTGAGAGCCATATTTAAAATGTCAAAATGTTACAAAAAAAATAAATAAAAAATGTATGTAACATATGTCTTGGAGTTCTGAAACTGAGAGTAGGTTTCGACTAGTTAATTTGAAAGAGTCTGGGTATGATTTTCATTTATAACAGAATTTTTTTTTTGTTTTGTCTTCTTTGTAAGTGGGATGGCTTTGTCTCTTGATTTTTTTGTGGGGCTACCAAACTGAACTCTTGTAAAATTTTCCATGTGGTACTTGGAAAATTTTTTTTAATAGGGGGAGGGCTGTGGCAAAGCAAGCTCTCCTGCCCACTAGGGGGGGAAAGCACTTAGCGGCATGCTTTGTGCGAGGCCTGGAATGTTCGAGATGAGTCGAGCTGTCACGCCCCTCAAGCAGGTGCGACCAGGCTGACGTCAGAGAGAGCAGCGCACCTGGTACGGAGGAACCCCACGAAAAGACAGATGAGGTTTGGACAGCGAAGAGGTTGGTCCTCGTCTGAACAGGAAGTTCGCTCCCGAGTCGAGCGGGGACTGAATGCTAAGGGCCAGGAAAAGGCTGTCTCCCACAAAATTCCTTTCTGTGGTCCCTTCTCCCCTTCCACGTGGTTGGGTGACGACGCCATACCCTTTTACAAAAACATGGCATGGAACAATGCAAAAATGTTAAAATCCCTATATGTAAAGGTGAGGATAAAAATATTGAAACTAATGATGATCTAGTTGATCAAACACAATATAGAGCATTACTTGCAGCGAAACTCGGCGTTACTCGGGTTAAAATACACCGCATGTTTAATAGTATAAAAAGTATTTAAGGATTCATTTTTCAACGTAGATAATTTAGATTTCTATCTTCTATCTAGCCTTATCTAAGTCCTCACTTGCAGACCGCTACTGGGAGGCCAGGGTCCATTTGGATACATAGACTATTTGATGGAGCTGAGTTTTTTGTTCGTGCGTTTTCTTTCTTTTTTACCATCCCTTTGCTGTATTTGTCTTCCTATCTTGCCATTGGAAATAAAAATTTAAAAAAAAGTTATCGCATCCTGAGCAGCTTGATGCAGGTGACGTGGACTTCCAGTAAATGTCGATGTCAATTTTCCCATGTTATCGACGTTTCCATCACTTATCATTGCATCTCTCAAATGGATGTGTTCATCCGAACGCAACTTTCGTTGATTATGGCGAATAAATTCTAATCTTTCCGACTCAATTTTAGCATATATCTCTACAATTAACTGCTGAAATAACTGTCGACAGTTTAAAATATGTTTATATTCATCATTTCTAGTCATAATTCGATAAGCATAAAATTGCATAGCTGATACTTTTTTGTTAGTTTCGACACCTGTAGCTGGATCTATTTGTTGAATATTGAAGTGATAACCATCCTTACCTTGCCAAAAAATTAGCGGATACTGTAGTGCATCATAACTACGATGTGTTTCAGCAATACGTTGCAATTCATTACTTCGGAGTTGAATAATAATATCACGACGACTACATTCGTTATCAACAATTACTACGGCAACTTCAGGCCCGTTTACATGTGAAAATGGAAAATCCCGGGTTAAAGCGGAGTACAGGGGAAAACTCGCAATGCATCATGGGAAAGCGGGGTTGACTCTGCATTAACCCTCCTTTCGACCAGGAATCTTTCTACCCCGCATTTTCCCCCCTAATAGGGGAAGCGGGGTAGAAAGCAGTGCACGTCCCGGGATTTACTCCGCATTTTTGCACATGTAAACGGGCCCTTCGTTCGTTTGAGGTGCATTGAACCTTCTTTCGTGTTGACCGGCTGGTCTTTTATCTGCTCGAATAACGATCTTATAATTATCTGCAGCCATTTGGTCTGGAGAAGACTTAAACACATGGATTAGTTGATTATGATTATGAAGTAGACGTTGCAATTTTTGAATAATATCTCGTTGTAGTCCCTGAATGTTAGAGCAACGTTGGTCTGTTTCAAGTTCTTCGTTACCAACAAAATATATTTGAAGAAATTTTGGAGTTTCATTGGACATCGGCAGAAGTGAACCTCCTCAATGATAAATTTGGCCTTGGGGCTGAAATTTTCTTCCTTGCATATTAATGAAGCTTCAAATGAAGTCATTTGAAAACGACAGTTGTATCGACGTATATTTTGCAGAAAATGATTGGAATCTGGTGTTTTTCCAGCCATATTTGCGAGTAATTGTGGTGGTGGTACATCTAATGCTCGTAAATTGACTTTACCACTCGATTCGAACAGCACACACCAGCAGTTTCGCCTTTAAATTTCCGTGCATGACAATACTCGCATATCATATCCATTTTTCCGATGATAATATTTGGATGTTCACTGTATTATTTTTGCAATCATAATGGAACGCCTGAAGTTCTAAATTCTCAATTTTACATGTAGCAGCTCGTTTTTTGCGTAAAGTAGCCATTCTTTCTTTAATTCTTCTATTTTCCACTTCACGTTGATCAGCAGATTGACGATTTCTAAGTGTTCTCATTCGGGATCGCACTTCTTCGTTAATATGTGTTCTTTCTTCTTCGGCTAAATTTTCTCTTTTTTTTTTTTACTCCTTTACGAATATTTGAAAGCCGTTTCTCTCTTTGTTCTTCTGTTTCAAGTTGACTTGATACTTTTCATCTTTAAGAATCCACTTTAGTTTTTGTAAATACTTTTTTACGCCTTGGCATTGTGTATATGTAATATAATAAAGTTACACAAAATTAATCACTTGTTTGCTATTATGGTGTCACTGACGAATGCTCTAGAATATTCAGATAGTTTGTTCTTTTTCATTTGTCAAAATGACTTGAATTTGTTTAATTAAAGTTCACTCTTAATTTCAATTAATCTTTACTAGACTGCAAACACGATCAATCTGACGAAAAGTCACTGAATTTCGGATTATACAGGGGCATAGCCAGGGGAGGATATCGGGATATATCGCCCCCCCCCCGAAATTTTTGGATTAGTGATGAAATTCCGTCCATTTATGCACATATAAAATCATATCCCCCCCGAAATATTTTCCAGCCGCATATCCCCCCCCTAAAAATTTTTTTTCCTGGCTACGCGCCTGGGTTTATATACCATAACACATCGAAATTGCTAGTACCAGAACACTCTAGAATATTCAACTTATTTGTTCTTTTTCACTTGTCAAAATAACTTGAATTTGTTTAACAACTGTTCACTGTTCTATTTACTACCTGAGTGTATTTGAATAAATTGAAATGAAATATCGTGTTTCAGGTAAAATGTTTCGCAGACGATAATTGCTTGAGATTCCGTTTTCCCGCTGATATGGCAACAGACGATAAACATTAAATTTTAATATTTTATTGGAGTTGAAAAACTGTTGTTTAAGTTACTTTGTTAGTGTTTGTCTAAAGTTCATGATATTTGAATTCGTAGCTTATTGAGTACAAAACACGAAAGATAATGTTTAATAATAATGAATACACTGAAATGGTATTACTTTACGGAGAATTTCATCGGGATGAGCGAGGGGCTGCGAAGCAGTATGCTATAAAATTTCCGAATGACAATCACCCATCGCAATTGATCTTCACTCGACCAGACATTTCTAGAACTTTCTGAAAATTCTATATCGATTTTAACAGTTACACACAATTTGGAACTTTCTGGATCATTCCAGACATTTCTACAACTTTCTAGAACATTCCATACGGATATTAGCAGTTGCAGACATTTTGAATCTTTCTAGATCATTCAAAAAATTTTTGGAACTTTCTAGTACATCCTGGATCGATTTTAACAGTTGCAGACATTTTGGAACTTTCAAGATCATTCCAGAAATTTTTATAACTTTCAAGATCATTCTGAATCGATCTTAACAGTTGCAGACGTTTTGGAACTTTCTAGATCATTCCAGAAGTTTTTAGAACTTTCTAGATCATTCTAAATCCATTTGAACGGTTGCACACGTCTTGGAACTTTCTAGAACTTTCTGGAAATTTTTAGAACCTTCTAGAACATTCTAGATTGACTGTAACAGTTGAACACATTTTGGAGTTTTCTAGGTCATTCCAGAAATTTTTAGAACTTTTCAGAAGTTCTCATGAGTTAGAAAAGGACATATATATATATATATATTTTCACATTTTCGCCACCCATTTCCACCCACTGCGACCAAACTCCCTTACTTTCACTGTGTGACCAAAGGGTATTTACCACCCCAAGGGGAAGTTAATTCGAGTTGGTGATAGAGAAAACCCTGTCTTTACAAACGAACATTAGCATTTTATATATATATATATACTAGCTGAAGTACCCGTTCTTCGCACGGGAATGAATGGACTTTTTTATATTACGATTTGTTGTGATTACTATTTATTGTAATAAACAGATATAGTAAAATGGATATCGCGTTATATTGTGTTCAATAATCATGCATACCGAATTTCAACGCAATCGTTTGTACGGTGCAGAAGGCGATGCGGAGTAGCGCAATCTAGTGGCGAGTTTTAGCAGAACGGATACGGCGAAAATGTTCTTTGCATTCAGATATCGATGCATACGAATTTTCTCGACGATCGGCTGGACAATCTTGAAGTTCATGTGTTGACGCGACATCTAGTAGCAAGTTATAGGAAAATGCATATCGCACAACTCTTCCCCGTGTTCAAATATCTATGTATACCTATTTTCATAGCGATCAGTTGCGCAGTCAAGAAGTGATACACTGCAGCGCCATCTAGTGGTTAATTAAAGTAATGATTTGTTACAGTGCCGTCTAGTGGCGAGTTATAGTAAAATGGATAACGCCAAAATATTCTCATTGTTCAAATAGCTATACATACTGATTTTCATAGCGACCGTTTGAATGGTCTAGAATTTGATCTGCTGCAGCGTCATCTAGTGGCGAGTTAAAATAATAATACATTGCAGTGCCATCTAGTGGTGAGTAACATCAAAAGGAGCACAGAATATATTCTTCTGCTCAAATGTGCAAGTATAAAAAATTTTATGTCGGTCGGTCGAACGGTATAGAAGTTGATGCGTTGCAGCGCCATTTAGCGGCAAGTTATAGCAAAATAGATAATAAAAAATATTCTCCGTGTTCTACTATCCGCGTGTACAAATTTCATCGAAATCGGTTGGACGATATTTGCATAGCAAACGGCTACACGGAATAGAATTTGACGTTCTGCTGAGCCACCTGGTGGCAAGTTAGGGGAAAACGGATAGCATAAAAACCTTCTCCATGATAAAAGACTTTGGTGAACCAAATTTCACGGTGATCGATGAAACGGTGCTGGAGTTTTTAAATCTCATAAACACATACCAACATTCATTTTTTATCTATAACCAGTGGTATTATATATACCAGTCTCAAATAAAATCCAATTTCATATCTAAGCATCGCCAAAGTGCCAACATACACCATTTTGCAAGAGTTTTTTCAGGGAATCATTCGAAGCATTGACTTAGCAGCAATCAAAATGGGAAATGGTTCGACCGCCAAAAAGTAATGCACGCATTTATTTGAAAAGTGGAATCCTTTAATACAGCCGCATTTTTTAAATTATCAACTATAACGTGTTTTATTCATCGTTACTCCGATGTACTAAATGCGAAGATTTATATTTTCTGAAATTTATCGGAATTCCCCCAACTTAAATCAATGTACTCAATTGGCGGGAATTCTGAAGATAGATCGCTTGAAATCCCTTAATAATTGCATTATTTCTGCACGGATCATTAAAATTTAACGCTGTATTCTAATAAAACCTTTGCACTTGTTTTCAAAAATCTATTTTCTTAAGCTCTCAGTAAATTGCGCCAAGCCGAAAACTGTGCAAACCGCTAGAATTCACTTTCTCAAAATCGGCATTTGAGCCATTTTATTTTTTGCCAAACTAAAAAATTTTACATATTAGCCTCGGAAATCTTCAATTCTTATTGTTTTGCGTATAAAACATTTCATTCCTACTCTGATTTCCCATGCACACGATATTATATTTTTTAAAAAATAATAATAATCTTACAAATATAAATTAACAAAAAAAAAATCATTATTATTCTTTTATTTTTACTTTGAGAATGCTTATTTTACACTTTTCTCACTACAGGGGTTACAATTACGGAAAGCTTTTTGCGTGGAGAACATAAAAAAATTTCTTAAATTCCGAGAACGGGTGGACTTCCAAAGTTTTAAAGTGGACTATGATTTATTCTATATTATTTTACATATCTGTGCAAAATTTCAGGCTGATAGGTCCATTTTTGTGGATTTGTATACTAATCAAATCCGCTAACAAACAAACAGAATTTCATTTTTATTAATAAGATATTAGGTGAACTATGTACTTATCAAACAGAACAAGACCAGATTTATCATTTGTTATGTGTTATCTTTCACAATTTAATGAGCATCCTGAGAAACGCCATTTTTTGCTACTAAAGCGTGGTCTGATATTTACAAGATTCTAAAAACAAAATGCTAATTTATGACAATGAAATGGGTTATGTGAATGCTAGTGCTGATTCCAGCTGGTGAAATGCAACTGAAGGGAAATCTTTTTCTAGGGGAGTAATTATGATTTGTTCGTCAGTAATGTCTTGGAAATGTAATTAAGAAAAATGTGTAGAAACTTCTACCTGTGAAGCTGTTTGCCATTTCTGAAACAGCAAAACATGTTACTTGGACTTTAAATTTATTGAAAGAACTTAATTGTAATAATTTTGTAAATGAACCTGTAGTAATATTTTCTGATAATCAGTCAGCAATTGATTGGTTAAATGGATCTAAACCATCGAACAAAACGAGACAAGTAAATTTAAAATTTTACTTTGTAAGAGACATGGTTGAAAACAGTATTATCCAGTTAAAACACATATCTATGGACAAAATGGTTGCAGATTTTCTAACCAAAGCTGTATCATCTGATAAAATGTTATGGTCTATGGAAAAGATAAATTTAATTTGATTGTATCTTTATATGTGTTATATACAAGTTCTGTGTAGTATTTTTGATGATTTTTGTCTGAAAGAAGAAAAGAAAAAAAAATGCGTAAATCCGCAGGGGGGATTGAAGGGTTGTGCGCTCATGCTCATTGTTTTTTTATTTGGTTTTGGAAGTAAGTCACGTGACGCGCTTCATCGAAGCGTTGATAATCATTCTTATTATTGTGTTCTCTCTGTAATCATGATATTGTGATGTACTGTGTTTGTTCTAATAAATATATTTGTCTTAAACATGGACTTCTGACACTTCACCCTCAACTTCCCCCCCCCCCCCAAGCCGAAACATTGAAGGCACATATGCCCCGGTCCTCATAGCTTGCGACACCCATGACTCTTTCCCTTTGGTCATCACTGACTGTTTCCGCTTCTTTTTTCAAATGGATCCTGAGCCGTCCCTTTCAGTTATCTTGTCCGAACCCGTCCATTTTCTTTGGAGCGAATCCAAAAGGACCGGATCCGTAAGGACCAGGTCCTCAAAAGGCCTACCATCAATATGTACAGGAATAGTTACCAAACTTGGCAACTTTCGGCGTAGTTTTTGAGGGAGGCACATGACCGTCATCGGACCATTATCTATATATATAAAAGAGGACAGTTTGTTTGTTTGTTCGCTATACGCTTTCAGGCCGTTCGACGGATCTGAACCAAATTTGGCACACTGACTAAATAGGACAAGAGAAAGCTAATGCCGTAAAAATAAAATTAATCGGATTAATAGTTTTTGAGTTATTTTATGTTTTGTAAGGTTTTTGGCAATTTTTCTCGCATTTTACGTTATCGCGAGCTAAATTTCTGTCCGAATACTATATTTTTTATATCATCGGAAACTACAGAGTTTTCTTTTTCAAATACAATTTGTTACAAAATCGTACTTACATTTGCCGATTTTTGGGAATTTTTTAAAGGAAATCCTGTTTCGAAGAAAATGTACTGCTTTTAAAAATATGCTATTTTTAAACTGCCGCATCGAAAAACCTAATGGGCAAAAATTTTTCCACTTTTTTACCGCTGATTGAACATTTATTTCTCCCTCTTTTAAATTTTGAACCGTGCGGAAATGTTTATTAGATTTTTTATATGATTTTTTTTCTGAAAAGATCACATATTAAAATTCTCTCCAGAATGCAAGTTCCGGAACGAAGGTAACATATTCCCCCACTCGGTTCTTCAATTTCAAGTTTGAAATTTTTTTCTCACGCCAGGCAGAGCGAAAGAGAGAAGGGAAGGGGGAGTGAAGAGAGGTGGAGGGGGAAAGAGAGATGGGTCGGCGACCGTGCTAACCCAACCCACCCCCTCTTCGTGCCCCCACTACGCGAAATTCAGGCAGATTGGTTATTATATTGATGACTGGAAACTCTTTATTTGTTTTCCGTTGGTGCGTTGCTAATTTTGATAAAAGACTACATATCAGAACTCAGATAGGTAGAAGGGAAGAAGCCTACCCACGTCCAATTTCCGGTAACCTCTGTAAGCTAACAGATGCCATATTTATTGTTTTTCTCGGTTCAGCGGGAAGACCCATGTACTTTTTATTATCGTTGCAGCCGGAGGATTCACATTCTTTCCCTTTACAATCTCATACCAATGGCTGGGCACTATTTTTTTTAGTAGTTGCATAGGTATTAACCATAAATGACTGTTAGAATACATACAGGTAGAAGAGGAGAAGTCTAGTCACGTCCAATTCCCGATAGTTTCTACGTTATCAGGTGCTTTGTTTTTTTTCTTTTTTGCAGCGGGAAATCCCATGTCCTTTTTTTAAACATTGCAGCGGAAGGATTCACATTCCACCTAAGCAACGTCCAATTCCTGGCAACCTCTGTTTTCTATCAGGTGCCGCATTCGTTTTTTTTTTCGTTGCAGCGGGAAGTCCCGTGTTCTTTTTTTTATCATTGCAGCGGGAGGATACACATTCCTTCCCTTTACAATCTATATTTAAGGTAAATGGGCATTTCTCTTCGCGCCGGGTCACGCCGGGGTAACGCCGGGCCACGTTGCTAGTCTATATATATAAAAGAGAAAGTCTGTTTGTTCACTATACGCGTCCAGACCGTTCAAAGGATCTCGACCAAATTTGGCACACTGACTAAATAGGACAAGAGAAAGCTAATGCCTTAAAAAGGAAATTCATCGGATTAATAGTGTTTGAGTTATTTTATGTTTTGTAAGGTTTTTGGCCATTTTTCTCGCATTTTACGTTATCACGAGCTAAATTTTCGTTCGAACACTATATTTTTTTATTATCGGAAACTACAGAGTTTTCTTTTTCAAATAAAATTTGTTACAAATCCTACTTACATTTGCAGATTTTTGGGAATTTTTTAAAGGACATCCTGTTTCGAGGACATCCTGTTATCCAAAATGTATTGCTTTTAAAAATATGCTATTTTTAAACTGTCGCAGGGCCGGACTGGACCGCTAAAACGGCCCGGGCGATTCTACCAGACCGGCCCCAAATGTCAGTTGCGCATCTAGTATATTAGTTTAGCGGAGTGGGGATGCATAAATGCTGTAGAACTTTATTATAAGGACGGCTCTCTTATAACCCTAAGATATTCTATGAGTTCAATCTGAATCTCGAATAGCTAAAGTGCAGAAGCTCGTTTACAACTTCACTACATCTAAAATGATGTGTTCCTTTCAGTGACATTAAAATCAAGTTCAACTGTCTGTGGCATTATTCGAGAAAATTTATTTAATACCCAACATTTTTTGTTCAAGCTTTTCCGAAATAATTTGAAGGTAACTTTTAAAATATTTTGATTCAATGATTCAGTGACATTTCTCTAGTTTTTACACTTTGAATTTACCTTTGGAAGGTGATAAAACCAGGAAGAAAATGAAAAAAAAAGGCAAAAATTAAATTACTCAAATCTAGCATGTGATAATTATTAAATATTGCATATAATAATGGTGTATGTGCCTGTATATTACTTGATGAATTGTTACGGTTGCTCATATGAGTTTAATTAGAATATTTTAATTTAATCAGAATATTTTAGATACTCAAACATAATTAAATTATTTTCACATGCTTTAAATGCTCATTTTATGTTTTTATCAGTAGATACTTAGAAAGTTTGGCAATGCAGGCCTTGGCCGCATGTGGGCTGTTGCGTTAATGTTTAACTTATAGATCTTATCTTATCTTATCTTATATATAATAAAATCCGAGAGTAAACATTGTATGTAGCTAGGTTTGTAGGTAGGTTTGTGACCACCAATCTTTTTGCGCCCGTCGCTCGATCGCATTGCAACGAGACGGTTGGTCGCAGACCTACCGAATTTTGCATACGGCTTCACTAGGATAGATCCTAACACGCCTCGGAGCGATTTTTTCGAAATTCGAATTAGAAAAGGTTTTATTTTATGTTTTGTCCGATTTTTAGCGATTTTTCTTGCATAATACGTAATAACACCGGTCATTGCACTCGCAGTAAAACGATGTTTGCATCATCGGACAGAGGAGAAAATTTTCTTTCGAAAACAGTTTGTTTTGACTATGTAACATATTTTGCCGATTTTTGGGGAATTTTTAAAAATAATTTCTCTTTTGACGAAGTTTGCGTAAAATAATTTTAAAACCGTTGCATCTTTAATTCTATCCGTCATAACTTTTTTATATTGTGGCTAAAGACGGAGCATACAATTCGCCCACTTTTGAAAGAAGAACGGAGGAAAAATATAAATTAGGAGATTTTTTACGAATTTTTATGTAAAGAAGGATTTTTATTTCAAAAAAAGCTGCTTCAAGATTTCGGTATGATATCTTCCGCTATGGTTGTCTTGGGAACAGTAACAATGAATAAAATTGCCAGTTGAAAAAAATAAATAAAATTACTTTAAAATAACTGAATTTTCGCATGCGAAATCTACATCATTTTCGTGTAACGAGTTTAAAACCCCTTTCGAAACTCAATCAGAATAATGGAGTCACACGCACCTACGAAATAATTCCATGTTTTATATTACGTTGCCAGAAAAAGAAATGAATGCTGTTTTTTAAACAATGAATTACCCAGCATTATTTTCGATTGAGTTTTTAAACGGGACACATTTTCGAATTGCAAGAAATATTTTGCGGAGCTAAATACGTCAATCTGACAAGAATTGTGCATAAAAATGTATGGAAAGCTGTTTTAATGGCAACGATAAAGTGAAACGATTATCGTTTATGCTAATGCGTAAATTGCAAAGAATCGCCAAACAATAAAAGACTACATTCGTAGCAAATATCTAAACCGTTTCTTTAAATTAAGCATTAAAGATGGAAAAACGAAAATATATTGGTATCAGTAAAAGAAAGTATAAGTAATAGTTAGTAGATATGCTAGGGCAATATTGATCAAAGCACAATATACTGCATTAATAAATACTTCGTGAAACTATTCGTTTCTATTCGTTTTTCAACAGCCGTCTTACATCACAGTTAACTAAACATTAAATAATTTTAAGTCGCGTTAATATATCCCGCGGTAGTTTCCACAGAAAACACAGTATCTGAACTTTTTTTTTCTTGGAGATTCTGTTTTGTCACAAGTAGTTATGGTCACATTTTAGGAAAAATTTCTCCTCTTGCTTTGCGAAGAGCGGGTACACAACTATTTAATTATAAAATAAAACGGTTCTCCACATCATGTAGTATCTAAGGTATTAATGGCATAACTTAAATCTAAAAAAGAGTATGATGCAGAAATGAGACATTTTGAAAATTAGGAATTTTCACTGCAAACCGTAACGCTTTTTTCTTTTCTGATCGTGAATGACACCGACACAGTTTTTTCCGTCATGATATTAACAATGGTCACAGGTCAGTACTTATACTAACTTTACGAATAACTAATGAGTAGTTTTACGCCAAGAGTCAAGTCATTTTGTTTATTTTTAGATTCCAAACCATTGGAATCAATTCGAATTATACATGTAAGAAATATTTTCGTTCCCTGCCGTGCGGAGAACGGGCACGCAGCTAGTATACTTTATATACAGTCTTCTCTGTTGAGACAGTTTAAAGTTAAATATTGATTAGGAAATCATGACGGTAAATTTAAAGTAAAACTTGAATTGAGAAAAGAAATCGTGTAATAACTTTATTTAATTGTCCACTATTTAAAGTACTTTCATACAAATTCACCATAGGTTAATTCATAATAGCTAAATAAAAAAGTAAACCGCAATAGCAATTAAAAATAGCTAAAGAACACTATGAAGAAATTGATCAAAACATTGTGAATAGTATTCAGGATTTTAATTTTCAAGTAAAAGACCTTATAAAACCTAAAAACAGTACCAATTGCTTTGAACACCATACAAAATACACTGCCCTCCAAAAGTTAAGGTACAACCAGTTTTTTCTGAATAATATGGAAACGAATGAGCATAGAAGCAAAAAATTTGGACTAACGAAGCACTAAATAGTTCTTTATTGAGTGCGACATAGAAATTTACATATATTCGACATAAACATGGTGTAAAAGCAAACGAACACTTTTGGTAAAAAACAGTTTATCAAAGCTTTTTGTGAAAACATGTGTTGGAAACATTACAAAAATGAGTTCTAATAAGGAATGTGCCCACCCCTAACTGCAATGCACTGGCGGCATCGATTCTTCATGCTGCTAATTAAGTTGTCAGACACCTCAATAGGGAGCGAAGACCACGCACGGATTAGTCCTTGTTCCAGCTCGTGCAAAGATCTTGGAGGAGGACTTGAAGCAGCCCCTTGTCTGCCAAGGTAGTCCCAAACATGTTCTATCGGATTGAGGTCTGGAAATTGACCTGGCCATTCCATTCGCTCCAAACCTTGACTCTCAAGATAATCCTCAACAAGCACAGCTCGGTGAGATCGGGCATTATCATCCATCAGAATGAAATCATTGCCAATAGCAGAGTATATGGCCGAACATAGACATCAAGGATCTCGTCCCGATATCTCACACCAGTCATAGTTGCTTCCTGGAACACATGCAGGTCAGTGTGACCATCGAGTGGGATCCCTACCCTAACACGTATTCCACCACCTCGATAACTGAGTCTTTCCACAGTGTTGGATTGATGGTATCGGGGATTCGTTCCCTCCAGATAAGCAGACGTCCTGAATCGCTCTCCAGTGTGAATCTGGACTCGTCTGTAAAGAGTACAGAAGCCCATCGCTGTCTGGTCCA